>CAUYPK010074916.1:0-34719 GCA_963574355.1 Loris lydekkerianus
CTCAGCAAGGCCCGGCCTGAAACTGCCTCTACCTAGATACAGCCAATGTGGTACCATGCCACTGGCCCGACCCTGTCACGCACCTCTTCCCCCGCCTTCTTTCCCTGCCCCTTCTCCACAATAAATAAATAAATAAATAAATAAATAAATAAAAGAAAGTATCTTTACACTCTTCCCCTGCTGATGGCAAGACAGAAATTGGTGTGTTTAGATATGCTTTTTATTGTTGTTTTACCCAAGACTTTCATTTTGGGAAAACTTCTCATATCATTTTTTAAATAATAAAAGTTTAGAATGAAATTTCTTTTAGATTCATCCCACTCGGAACAAATGTAATTTAGGTATCATTACAGTCTGCATGGTTTATTCGGTATCCCGTATCTTACACTCTTTTCTTTTTTTGAGAGAGTCTCTCTTTGTTACCCTTGGTAGAGTACTGTGGTATCATAGCTCATAGCAATCTCAAACTCTTGGGCTCAAGCAATTCTCTTGCCTCAGCCTCCCAAGTAGCTGGGACTCCAGGCACCTACCAAAACACCAAGCTATTTTTAGAGATGGGGGTCTTGCTCTTGCTCAGGCTGGTCTCGAACCTGTGAGCTCAGGCAATTGACCTGCCTCAGACTCCCAGAGTACTAGGATTACATGTGTGAGCCACCACACCCAACCCCATATCTTAGACTTTAGAGTAACCATTTCTGATTTCAATAACTGGTCCGCAGAGAGTGGGACACTAGCTATCTCTTCAAAGATATGCTATTCAGAATTCAAACACTTTATTTAACTATTAAAAAGAAACATAAGAAGACAGGGTGTGGTGACTCACACCTATAATCCTAGCACTCCGGGGAGGCTGAGGTAGGTGGATTGCTTGAGCTCAGGAGTTTGAGATCAGCCTAAGCAAGAGTGAGACCCCATCTCTAAAAATAGCTGGGTGCTGTGGTGGGCACCTGTTGTCCCAGCTACCCGGGAGGCTGAGACAGGAGAATCACTTGGGCCCACGTGTTTGAGGTAGCTGTGAGCTATGATGCCACACCATTCAACTGAGGGCAACAAGTGAGACTGTGTCAAAAATAAATAAATAAATAAATAAGTAAAAAGAAACATAAGAAAAAGGTTATGTAACTATCAACTGAAAAGTAATATAAGAAACAAGGTTACTATTGTACGAATTTCACTAATTTTAAAAGTTATCTGAAGTTTCCCAAAATGATTTTTACTTTACAGTACATATGAAATGTAGATTATTGAAATTATATAACACATAGAATTTAATATACCATTTAAGGCCAGCTAATCTCTAGTTGTCAATTATTATAATACACAGTACTTAATACACTAAAGACCAGCTAATTTCTAGGCAAGTTGTTTTCAGACTCTATTCCGAAGGCCTCAGGACAGGGAGGGAGAAGGGCGCTGCTGCTCTCCCAATTCATCTGAGCTGCTCTGCACCTGGCTTAAGTATTTTGCTATAGTTGCATCAAAAGACTGCAGCATGGCAGATGCTGCTGCTGCTTCCTCGATAGCCAGTCTTCTGCTTCTTCCTTGTTTATAAAAACCAAATTTTATTTGGGGGAAGAAAGCAGGGGGGAGCACATTAGTGACCCGGGTTTCTGTCTTAGCTTTACCACTGTCTGGCTGGGAGCCAGTCTTGGAATTGCTCATAAGTAGTTGAAAAGGCTGTTTTCACATGTATTCTCTTTGATTCTATGAAGTAAATGACTCTATGAGTGGTGACAAATCTTTCACACAGTGGGTAGTCTTTGCCAGCTGATTGTTAAAAAGAACTTTTAATTAAATAAAGTTTAAAAGAACTTTTAATTAAAATTAATTAAAAAGAACTTTTAGTGATCAGCTAACAAAGACCACCCATTGTGGTCGTTAAAAGAACTTTTATCACCAACATACAATTTTTTTTGGAGGCAGAGCCTCAAGCTATCACCCTGGGTAGAGTGCCATAACATCACAGCTCGCAGCAACCTTCAATTCCTGGGCTTCCAAGTACCTGGGACTATAGGCGCCCGCCACAACACCCGGCTATTTTTTTGGTTGCAGCCATCATTGTTGTTTGGCAGGCCTGGACTGGATCCGAACCCGCCAGCTCAGGTGTATGTGGCTGGCGCCTTAGCTGCTTGAGCCACAGGCACTGAGCCAACATATAATTTTTGACATAACTTGGAAAGAATTTAAATAATTGGTTGAGAGTACTATACAAAACTCCTTCCATTCTCATTTACTTACTAAGTGAATAAGATTTCTCAGCATTTGTAATAAAAACAGGAAATAGGAATAGAATTGACATTTAATCCTATCTCATTTCAGAATTAAGTACAATAGAATAATAAGCTAATTAAAGAAAAAAGTATTAGGACGAAATGCATTGAGAAATGAGTGTCCACTAAAATTTTCCCAAGTTTGAAGAAAATTTATAGTAAATTTCGGATAATGTAATGAATAATAATTGTAATAAAAACTCATTTGGGAAGAAATGCAACACTTGGAGCCATGATTAAATTTTTAGAAAATACTTTCGATTTGTATATATGTTTTTGTTGTTTGGCAGGCCCGGGCTGGATTCGAACCCACTAGCTCTGGTGTATGTGGCTGACACCTTAGCCGCTTGAGCTACAAGCGCCGAACCTGGAAACCTAGTTTTAAGGGAAAAAGGAACACTGTAAAATTTTAGACTTAGTCATCTGTTCATGTTTTTTTAAAATAGAAAGTAGCAAATTAGCTGGATACTTTAAACGAATGGGCAGGAGCTTTATTTTCAAATGTCACTATTTTGAATATGTCAGAATGTCTATCCTTTGCAACAATTTAAGCTTATAACAAAAAATTTTAGAAATAAAGTGAACTTCAAAAATTCGCAAGAGGGTATATGGTGTTTCAAATTTCTTTTAGGAGATATAATAAGCAAAAGTGGATTGAGGACCTCAATTCCTGATGAGGAGTATCTATCCAGAGTGACCAATATCTTTCTAATGTTTTATCATTTTACTTGGTAGTAGCAATCCATTCACTTATATAATTGTAATAAAAACTCAATTGGGAAGAAATACTGTGAATATAAGTATTCATCTCTTGAGAGAATAGGAAACAATTATAAAGAACTTAAATTATAAAACAGTACACTTACTCTGCTTTCATTTTCAGCATTTCTTCAACTATCTTACTCTATAAGATAAAAAAATAAAGAAAAGAAAAAGATGAGTTAGGTTCTTAAACACTGCTAAAAAAAGACTGCCCACTCTCTTTCATGTTAATAAAATCAAACCACAATATCCTTTTCCACAATCTGGCTATACACACATCCAGGAAGTACCTATTAACAAGACTTCATGCACTGTGCCCTCTAAGCCCTCAAACAGGCCTCAACACTTGCTTTTAAATGGAGGACTGCATGTGAATATGCTGAGCAGTAGGCTTACCATCTAGGAATGCAGACAGCTTCGCTCTCAGTTCTCAGCTATGTCTAAATCAGGGGTCCTCAAACTGCGGCCTGCGGACCACATGAGGTGGTGTGATTGTATTTGTTCCCGTTTTGTTTTTTTATTTCAAAATAAGATATGTGCAGAGTGCATAGGAATTTGTTCGCGGTTTTTTTTTTAAACCTCAGACTGTCCCAACGGTCTAAGGGACAGTGAACTGGCCCCCTGTTTAAAAAGTTTGAGGACCTCTGGAACCCTGATGGTAAATATCATGCTGAACAGTGCAAATGCAGAAAAGACAGGAATTTCAATAGTGAAATGGTTTCTAAAAATATATATAATCATAAATACTAACTATGAAAGCATGCTCAGACAATAAACTACTAACATAAAAAATCATACTTTAGCATGTCTTTCGTTGACAATCTCTTCTTCTTGTTCATTCTTAAGCTGTTGATTATCTGGATGATTCTGGTGACTACATAAATTAGGAGGAGGGATAAAAAATACAATATCAGATATATTCAAGTAGTAATTTCAAATCTATTACATGCATCAATGCCAAGTTGCGTAAAAAAATTGCTAATTATGATGACTGGGTCAGATTAGCACAGCTAATAATGTTTATTTTATTTTATTTTATTTTTTGAGAGAGAGCCTCAAGCTGTCACCCTGGGTAGAGTGCAGTGGCATCACAGCTCACAGCAACCTCCAACTCCTGGGCTCAAGCAATTCTCCTACCTCTGCCTCCCAAGTAGCTGGGACCACAGGCGCCCGCCACAACGCCCAGCTATTTTTTTGGTTGCCGTCATTGTTGTTTGGTGGGCCCGGAGCTGGATTCGAACCCACCAGCTCAGGTGTACATGGCTGGTGCCTTAGCCGCTCGAGCCACAGGCGCCCAGCCGCACAGCTAATAATGTGATCAACACATACAGATGAAACAAGATCTCCTCTGAGCTCAAGATTCCTCCCAGTACAAAAGCAAATAGCAGAACTGGGAAATCTAATTAAGGCTTGGGTGAAAGTAACAAAGTCAAAACTTAGGTAAGACAAGTAACATCTCAAGATCAAATATGAGCAAAAGGAGGCTGAGAGAAAGGCTCCCTTTTCCCAGAATCTGGTATAAATGCAATTGGCTGGGAATGAACATCTTTGAGGCTGTTCTGACCTCAGCTCAAAGTTGGCATTGCCATCAACACCACTTCCACAACCACCCCAACCGCTTTGGATGAGTGAAGCTGGCCACTTGTTTGTTTGACAGGGCTTTCTTTATACTTCACAGTTGTGGCCCTGTACTTTATGGTAATTTTGAATGACAAACTTATCCACTGAGTTAGAGCTGTCATAGGTTACAAAAGTAAACTCTTCTTTTTTTTTTTGGAGACAGTCTTATAATGTCGCCCAGTAGAGTGCCGTGATGTCACAGCTCACAGAAACCTCCAACTCTTGGGCTTAAATGATTCTCTTGCCTCAGCCTCCCAAGTCGCTGGGATTATTGGCACCTGCCAGAATGTCCGGCTATTTTGTTGTTGTTGTTGTAGTAGCTGTCTTTTTTTTTTAAGTAGGCCCGGGCAGGGTTCGAACCCGCCAGTCCCGGTGTATGTGACCTGTGCTCTCACCATTGAGCTGCAGGTGCCGAGCCAAAATCTTCTGGCCACTGCTCAGTCATGATTCCCATTATCTTGGTTTTCCTACACTATTCAGAATAATCTCTTAGGTGATGTCCTTCAGGGTTTTCTGTAATGCCACCAACAAAGATTTTTTTTCACAGTTAAGTGAGCCCTTATTTTTTGAGAATCTTTCCTGAGACACCTCTCTTTGGTTTCACAACTCTTCTACACTCCCTGTGTGGCCTTGGTTCGTGGCTACCTCTTCCACAATGGCATACGTGACAAACCAAAGCCTCTGGAGCACTTGGTATTGGGACCGCCCATTACAACACATCCCCCAAGCGCTCCCCATTGCACAACACGGCTCTTTAGACTCTTCAGTTGCTTCAAAGCTCAACTGTCCCATGAACAGTTCTGCAGCTGTTGGGGCTAAGAGACTCTGACTTAGACATGACAGCAGTGTGCAGAGATATTTTAAGGATCTTACATCCAGGGACATAAGTAGCAAGCTAACAATGTATCTCTAAATGAAGTATTTCTAATTGTGCTCACACTAACTCTTGATAAAAGACAACATTTTTCTTTTGTGTACTAAATACAAGGCTTTTAATATGACTGGACATAGGGATGGGGCATTTAGAAACTAGATGAGCAATCTGTGAACTACCTGCATCAGAATCATCTAGAATAGTGGTTCCCAACCTGTGGGTCGCGACCCCTTTGTAACAATGAAAGTATATTTTGGCATTAGGAAGGTTGAGAACCACTGATCTAGAAGGTGAGGGTGTTGCTTATTTAAAAATGCAGATTTATGGACTCCACTCCAGTCCTACTAAATCAGATCTCTCTGATACTAAAATTTGAAGAGAATTATTTAGGAAGAGACTGCTAGCATAGCCACCTAAATTACCACCCTTAAATCTCTATTGTCTCATTTGAACAATGCATCTCAAGGATGCTTCTGACAGGGCTGGGGAGCTACAGGAGAGACAAGCTTCTGTCAAAGATGTTCTGGCAATATCATGGACAGCAGATATTCCCAATCTTGGAAATGGAATTCAGTAAGATCTTCTATTCCAGAATCTCCTATTTGACTCAATTCAATTTTCTGCAAAATTTTATTGGCTACTCTGATCTCTAATCGCTCATTTACAAAGTTAACAATAGGGCAGAATCCTAACTCTACTTTGGGGACTTGATAACTTTTATTGAATGCTAGTCAATCACTATAACTGGCATTTTATACATGTTATTTTCAAACTTTAAAACACCTTTCAGGAAATTATTATTTTCTTTATTTTGTTCCTAAGAAAACTGAGGCACCAAAAGGTTAAAAGTATGTCCAAAATCACAAGACTTTTTTTTTTTTTTTTGAGACAAAGCCTCAAGCTGTCGCCCTGGGTAGAGTGCTATGACATCACAGCTCACAGCAACCTCCAACTCCTGGGCTCAAGTGATTCTCCTGCCTCTGCCTCCCAAGTACCTGGGACTACAGGCGCCTGGTACAACACCCGGCTATTTTTTGGTTGTAGTTGTCACTGTTGTTTGGCAGGCCCGGGCTGGATTTGAACCTGCCAGCTCTGGTGTACATGGCTGGCACCACAGGCACTTGAGCTAAGCCCACAAGACTTTTAAGTGTAAAAGACAGGACATTAAATCTTGATGTGGTTGCTCCTGACACTTTGCTATGCCATTAAGCAAATGCAACCAAAAAACCGCCTTAGTTGATGCCAAACCACATACATAGAGATGTCTAAATTCAAGGGACTGCTTCCCTCTGAAATGCTAAGGGTTTCTCCTTGTCCTGCCCAGGAGCTTTCCCTGAAGCATGGGTTAGAGCCAGAGCTAATAGTAGGAAATTCTCCCTTTTCTGCAGGGTTCTTGAACCTTGTCTTATTAATATCTACTCCTTAACTTTTTTTTTTAAATAGAAGTCATTTGGCTCAATATTTCATACATTTTAAATTCATTTCAATAGCTTTACTACAAAGGCAACAAAGCAGAAGAAATGCAAGGGTTAACAGATCAAATAGGCTTCAAAATCAACTAATGGAGCACCTCTGAGATTAGTGAAAAACATCATATACTTCTGTGTAACCCATTCTAACCTCATTCATTTAACTATACCCAGCAGGTCAAGATTTAGAGTTCTGGTGGCTCTTTCTCACCTGTTATCCTTTTGTCTTTTAAGATCATCCAGCTGACCTTGCAGGAGCCAGTTTTTCTCTCGTAACTGCTGAGATTCCAGGCGTAGGTTTTCCATTTCACACAACTGCTCCTAATAACAAATCAAATCATGTCTTTTAAAAAACCATACTATAAGATTTATGACTTAAGACTCCAAAAGTAAATATAGCACTAACAAAAATAAATGAATGGAACTTAATTTAACTAAAAAGATTCTACACAACAAAGGAATAATAGAGTAAATTAGATAACCTACAGAATAGGAGAAAATATTCACAAAAAATATACATGCTACAAAGCACTAAAAACCAGAATCTACAAAGAACTCGAACACATCAGCAAGAAAAACACAAATAACCCCATAAAAAGTGGGCAAAAGGGCGGCGCCTGTGGCCCCATATGCCAGAGGTGGTGGGTTCAAACCCAACCCCGGCCAAAAACTGCAAAAAAAAAAAAAGTGGGCAAAAAACATGAACAAATTTTTCTCAAAAGAAATAGAGAAGTGGACAAGAAATATATAAAAAGGGGCATCATTAATCATCAGGGAAATGCAAATTAAAACCACAGTGAGATACTACCTCACCCGTCAGAATGGACATTATTAAAAAGGCAAAAAGCAATAGATACTGCAGATGCAGGGAAAAGGTATGCTCATGCACTGCTGGTGGGAATGTAAACTAGTATAACCTCTATGAAAAACAGTACGGAGATTCCTCAAAGAACTAAAAGTAGACTTACTATTTAATTCAGCAATCATATTACTGGGTATCTACCCAAAGGAAATGAAGTCATTTTACAACAAACACACTTGCACCTGAATATTTATCACAGCAGAATTCACAATTGCAAAGATATGGAATCAACCGAAGTGCCCATCAACTGATGAATGGATAAAAAAACTGTGGTATGCATACATATTTCAATGTACCACAAGTACTACTCAGCCACAAAAAGTAATGAAATCATCTCTTTTGCAGCAACTTGTATAGAACTGGAAACTAGATCGTAAGTGAAGTATCTCAGGAATAGAAAAACCAATACCTCATGTTCTGACTTACAAATGGGAGATAAATAAGGGGGGTATATAAAGTGGTGTAAGGGGTCATCAAGTGGTGTGACAGATATTACAAACTAAAAAGACAGGGAGGATGAGAGTGGGGTAAAGGACCAAAAAAACAATTACCTATCAGGTACAATGTTCATTATTCCAGAGACAGGTACCCTAAAAGCCCTGACTTCAACATGATACAATTCATCCACATAACAAAAAACACTTGAGCTCCCTGAATCTAGTGAAATAATAAAACAAGACAAAACAAAACAAAAAATACATTATAGTGTATAATTTAGCTCCCCAAGGCCATGACCAAGAGCTTATTCTCTTAAGCTCTTACACAAAACACTGCCCTGGGTATTGCTGACGAAAGTAGACTGCGATGAGCTCTTGGAGGCCTAGAACTGTGATTCACGACTGTGTTCATAGTGTCTCATAGCTTAAAATTCCTTTATAAGAAAAGATGTCAGGTGGCACCTGTGGCTCAGTGAATAGGGCACCGGCCCAATATACTGAGGGTGGCAGGTTTGAACCTGGCCCTGGCCAAACTATAACAAAAAATAGCCGGGTGTGGTGGTGCCTGTGGCTCAAGGAGCAGGGCGCTGGCCCCATATACCAGAGGGTGGCAGGTTCAAATCTAGCCCCAGCTAAAAACTGCAACAACAGCAACAACAACAACAACAACAAAATAGCTGGGTGTTGTGGTGGGTACCTATAGTCCTCAGGAGGCTGAGGAGAATTGCCTAAGCCCAAGCACTGGAAGTTGCTGTGAGCTCTGATGCCACAGCAGAGCAACAAAGTGAGACTCTGTCTCAAAAAAAAAAAAAAAAAGTCAAAAAGTCTCTACTTTGATAAATATTCTCAACTACTATATTTGTTTTTATTTAATAGACTCTAAATAAAACTAATAAACAAAAACTGATGCTACAGCCCATCCCTCAAAGTATTTAATTGCAGCCTGAGCACCATAGGGAGACCCCATCTCTACAGAAGTACAAAAATTAAGTGGGCTTGATGACACACAATTGTAGTCACAGCTACTCAAGAGGCTGAGGCAGGAGGATCTCTTAGGCCCAGGAGTTTAAGGTTGCAGTAAGCTATGATGAAGCCATTGCACTCGAGCCTGGGGGAGAGAGAAAGAAACCCCATCTCAAACGAACAACCCCCCCACACACACACACAAACAAAAAATTTAATTGGATTATAACCTGAAAATTATAAGCATAACCACCCAGAAGAAATAAATACTTGGCTGCAAGGAATGTTGGTTTGGATTTGTTTGCCCATTGTCTGATTCTTTTAACCTGATCTAATTTCTTCCAAGTTTCAAGATCATGTCAGTCTAGATAACAGCCACATTTCTGAGATAGCATGCTGAGAACAGCCCTAAAGGAAAAGGTCAGGCATGAACCTCTCCATGAGAAACAAAACTTAAGAGTGATACTATCTTTATATACTTGACATCATTTGATGAAAGTGAGTTAATTATGTTCCTAAACAAAAATTCACTGTAGAGCAATGACTACACAGGCTAAGTGCTCTCTTCTGTAGAGCACAACAAAGGCCCAATCCCTATGCACCTGCACACCACCTACTGGCCAGGGGTCCTCAAACTACAGCCCACGGCCACATGAGGCGGTGTGATTGTATTTGTTCCCGTTTTGTTTTTTTACTTCAAAATAAGATATGTGCAGTGTGCATAGGAATTTGTTCATAGATTTTTTTGTTTTTGTTTTTTTTTTGTAGAGACAGTCTCACTGTACCACCCTCAGGTAGAGTACCATGAAGTCACATGGCTCACAGCAACCTCCAACTTCTGGGCTTACGCGATTCTCTTGCCTCAGCCTTCCAAGCAGCTGGGACTACAGGCGCCACAATGCCCAGCTATTTTTTGTTGTTGTTGCAGGTTGGCCTGGGCTGGGTTTGAACCCGCCACCCTTGGTATATGGGGCCGGTGCCCTACTCACTGAGCCACAGGCGCCGCCCCATAGTTAGTTTTTTTTTTTTTTAAACTATAGTCCAGCCCTCCAACGGTCTAAGGAACAGTGAATTGACCCCGTTTAAAAAGTTTGAGGACCCCTGACACACTCTACCACACACCCCCCAGCCCTAAACTATACCCACACCCTGCCACTCACAAACACCATAACCCTGAGTAACTGGAATAAAACACTATGAGGAAGTGTAAAGAAATGGCAAACAAGAAAATAATTTTAAATTTATGATAGACTAAAACATCTCTGACATATGAAGAATGCTTATAAATCAATAAGAAAATGTCTAACAATGACATAGTTCACAGAAAAATAAAAGATGCTCAATTTTACTCCTTACAAGGGAAATACAAATTCAAAACTATACTGAGATAACTATAATATCATCATGTAAAAACCAAATGGGCCAGGGAGAGAATGCTTATGGACTTGGTTATGTTTAAATGAAAAGTTCTATAAAATAAACCAGCTACCCTGGGAACCTCCAGGGCTGAGCATCGTGACACAGCCTGTAGTCCCAGTTAGTTGGAGACTGAGGCAGGGGATCGCTTGAGCCCAAGAGTTCCCAGTCTCAAAAAAAAAAACAAAAAACCAAACAACCTGAAAAAGATGACCAAATACCTTCATTCTGAGGATTTCAGCGTTTTTGACTTCTCTATCTTCATTCAGCATTGTTACAAGGCGTTCCAAAGAAGTCTTAGAGGCTCTTCCGTCTTCTATCTCTTGTTCTTGTGTTTCCAGGAGTTTTGCCAAATGTGTTGGAAAAGGAGGTGGTGATTTAGGACTCTAAAATAAAATAAAATGATACCTATTTGAATACCCAGTTAAATGATGTTAGAAAGGTTTCATTTGAAACGTGTATGTCAAGCGCAGAGAAAAAACGCTCTAGCTATTTAGCTTATTATTCCAATTCCTGTCCAAGTAAAACAACAGAAGACTGCTATCTTTATCAAATAAAAAGCAGACAGAGGTTATTAGTGAAATTTTTCTTTTTTCTTTTCTTTTTTTTGAGACAGAGTCTCAAGCTGTCACTCTGGGTAGAGTACCATGGCATCATCATAGCTCACAGCAACCTCCAACTCTTGGGCTCAAGTGATCCTCTTGCCTCAGTTTTTTCTATTTTTTGTAGATACGGGGTCTTGCTCTTACTCAGGCTGGTCTTGAACTTATGAGCTCAAGCAATCCACCTGTCTTGGCCTCCCAGAGTACTAGGATTATAGGTGTGAGCCAACTTACCCAGCCAGTGCAAATTTTCTTAAGAAAAACAGAAACAAAAACAAAGCTATGTTCTTAGTAATTTCCAAAGTTTTATCACTGACAAAACTGTTTATTCCTCTTGCAATGTACTCCTTTTCTGAAAAGTACCTGGGGAGCTTCAGCGGCAGAATCTATCACATGCTCTAGCTGTCTCATCTTGAAGTTGTATTCATTCTTCCTCTGTTCTACTTCCTCTTTCTTTTGGTTTAACTGGGAAAATCGAGCAGATATGAAGTTATAAGTTAGAAAATAATATGGGGCACATGATACAATTCAAAAAGACAAGCTTTCCCACCATCAATCATCAAGGAAATACAAACTAAATCACAACGAGATATCACCTCATGTATATTAGAATGATTGTAACAGAAAAAAATGAAAGATAAATGTTAGGATATGGAGAAAAGGGAACCCTTCTACACTATTGGGAATGTAAATTAGTACAGTTATTATGGAAAATGGTATGAAGATTCTTCAAGATAATAAATAATGCAACAATCCCACTTTGGGGTACTAGGATACAGGCATACTCCTGGCCTAAGAATCTTAATCAAAAGAAAGAATTTTGTTTTATTTTGTTTAGAAACAGGGGTTTACTCTATCACCCAGGGTAGAGTACAAGTGGCATCATCACAGTTCACTGTAACCTCAAATTCCTGGGCTCAAGTGATCATCTACCCTCAGACTCCCCAGTAACTAGGACTATAGGAGCACTGACTTTTTTTATTTTCTAGACACAGGGATCTCACTATGTTGCCTAGTTCTCAAACTCCTGTCCTCAAGCAATTCTCATGCCTCAGCTTCTCAAAGTGCTGGAATTACAGGCATAAGCCACTGTGCCCAGGGAAAAATAGGTTTCATATTTCATATTCTGGCCAACAGAAGTTATTGCAGTTGCATACTATTCATGAGATTCTGATAAAAGCACTAGTATTAAATCTCATTCCAAAAAACAGTAATGTATACCAGACTTCCAATATTTGCATTTTTATTTTGTACCCCTTGAATGTTAAATATATCATCATGGATGAAAATACAGAATATAGGGCAGTACAATTTAGCCAGAACAACTGAGACTATAACATTAAATATCAAACAGAAATAACCACTTCTTTTTTTTTTGCAGAGTCTCATTGTGGCCCTTGGTAGAGTACCATGGCACCACAGCCCACAGCAACCTCAAACTCCTAGGCTCAAACAATTCTCTTGTCTCAGCCTGGGACTACAGGGGTCTGCCACAACACCCAGCTATTTTTAGAGACAAGGTCTCACTCTGGCTCAGGCTGGTCTCAAACCTGTGAGCTCAGAGAATCCCAAGAGTAAGCGGTTGCTGTGAGCTGTGATGCCAATGGCTCTACCAAGGGCGACATAGCAAGACTCTTATCTCAAAAAAAAAAAAAGAATCAAGATTTGAGTCCTAGTTACTCCATATAAATACCTTGCTGAATGGCCATTAAGATGTTTGCCATTTCCAGAAAATTAAAAAGGAAAAAAAAGACCAAGTGCGGTGGCTCATGCCTGCAATTCCAGCACTCTGAGAGGCCGAGGTGGGTGGACTGCCTGAGCTCACGGTTTGAGTCAAGGAGGGTGGATTGCCTGAGCTCATGAGTTTGAATAGAGACCAGCCTAAGCAAAAACAAGACCCATTGCTTCCAAAAATAGAAAAGCTGAGACAAGAGGATTGCTCTAGCCCAAGAGTCTGAGGCTACAATGAGCCATAACGTTACAGCACTCCATACAGGGTAACAGCCAGAGACTGTGTCTCAACGGAAAAAAAATGAAGATTTCAATTCAATTAACTTCAAAAATTTTTAAAATATCTGTTCTAGGAGGCATTAGGGATAAGGAAGGTATTCTGCTTTCTCAGAGCTTACAATCTAACAAAAGATCTAAGACTAACAGAAGAAAATTTAAATACGATTTTCTTCTTTCCCTTGTCATTTCTCTCTCTCTCTTTTTTTTTAAGAGACAGAGTCTCATTTTGTCACCCTCGGTAGAGTGCATGGCGTCATACAGCTCACAGAAACCTCCAACTCCTGGGCTTAGGTGATTCTCTTGCCTCAGCCTCCTGAGTAGCTGAGACCACAGGTGCCCGGCTGTTTTTCTGTTGCAGTTTGGCTGGGGCCAGGTTTGAACCCACCACCCTCAGTATATGGGGCTGGCGCCCTACCCACTGAGCCACAGGCACCGTCCTCCCTTGTTATCTCTTAAATTTTTGCAAGTCAACTGTATAAAACCATTTTATGAGAAAAGTCAGCTTCCATCTTTAAATTGATGAATCATCTACCTTCATGCATAAAAGAATAATACAGTCATCAGCTATTTTACATCCAAGCACTGAAGAGGTCCAGGCTAGAAAAGTGAGATTCAGATCTGGTTTTGGTCCATTGAAACTTTACTTCTTTAGTATCAGATGAATCCAGCTTATATCTAGGAATCAAGTTAAATTGTGGGATCTATCAACTACCTAAACATCTCTTTGTGATCCCATCAGCCTTTAACCCTTTCCACTGAGAATGTCCAAATCTAGGCCCACTTGATTTTCGGGGCTGGGGGTTGGGGAGGGAGTCTATAGATATTATAGAGGCTTTTCCAAAGCCCTTTCTGTGCTGGCACATGGGGTACTAAAGACTCAGGTCTTCCCTCTTCAGTGGATTTCGTCTTCAACCAGAGCACCAAAATGGAGAAAGAGAGCCATTTTTTAAAGTAATAAAATGTGAACTGAGGGCTGCTTTTTGTGTATGTCTAATTTGGTTGCTACCATAGCCAATCTTCTCCTTTTCTCTCACAAATATACACCTTAAAAAATTTATTTTTAAGTTTCAAAAGTAGTAATAGTCATTTGAGGGCTAAGCACAGTGGCTCATGCCTGTAATCCTAGCACTCTGAGAGACTGAGGCCAGAGGACACCTTGAGTTCAAGAGTTCAAGACCAGCCTAAGCAAGAACAAGACCCCATCTCTACTAAAAGTGGAAAAATTTAGCCAGCATTGTTGGGGGTGTGGGGGGGGAGGCTGTGTTTTCAGCTACTTGGGAAGCTGAGGCAGGAAGATCACTTGAATTCAAGAGTTTGAGGCTGCTGTGAGCTAGGCAGCCACTCTAGCCTAGGCAACAGAGTGAGACTCTGCCTCCAAAAACATCTGCCAAAAAGATGATAAAAGTTAGCCATAATGCCCCCACAGTGGTTAGAACTTGCTGCTGTGTGCCAAACACCCAGAGGCAGCCAAACAAGTTTCAATTCATGTGTGCAGACCCAAGTCATTCTGATTCCAAGTCTACAATACAGATTGCCTACATATTCCATTAGCCTATCTTTGTTACACAGAGAAATTAGCCAAGGCAGGAATGTCATGACAACCAACTGTGCATCCCTCTTGTCTCCCATCTTCAGTGACACTTCTGTGCATCCTACCTTATGCTGAAGTTCCTGGATCAGGGCCTCCTTCTTGGTCAGTTCTTCCTGGGCAGACTGCAGCAGCCCCAAGTGTTTTGTTGAGGCCTCTGTGAGCATGTTCAGCTGTTCAGTGGCATGAGCAAGGTCCTCACAGAGCATATCCCTCTGTTAGGAGACAATCCACACACAGAAAGAATTTAATTGTAGAAATCCCATAAGGATTTCCAAATCATTATTATGTGCAGTTATTTAAAGGCTAAGAAAATTTTATATAAACTTTTTTTTTTTTTGCCTGTGTGCAAATCTATTCCAAGACAATCCAGGGAGTTAATATTTAGGTGAATAGGTCTAGAGATTAATATAATTATAGTAAATTCATTTAGATATCCCAGTTGAGAATTTAATTATATTCTCCCCCCACTACCAGCTCTCAAATACCTCATCTCTCTTTCCTGGGCAAAGATCCTGAGCTTACCTGTTTCACCAGCTGGGTCCTTTACACACTGGGAGGGAAACATCTGTAAATAGTTGGGAAGGGGCTGGGCAGTTCACTGTCACAGGCCATCAAAATTTCAGAGAGTTGTTTATAGAAAGTGACACAGAGAATTAGAAGTCCTATACATAATTCCTATGGACACAGTGTGTGTAATGTCTACAAAATCAGAGCAAAATCTGGTATTCTCCCCTTTCTTTCCTTTCCAAATGTAAATTTATGTGTGTATATGTAAACATGAATACATACACATACATACTACTACACACACTTAAAAAAACTTGACATATCACACTTTCTCCTATACTCATTCTTTTATTATATCATTCATTAAAAATCCTATTTATGTTTTTAAAATGATTATTCCTGATATATAGTAAAGATATTCTTTTTTAAAATACTCAATGTCTTTTCATATCCCCTAGGAAAGTTTTATGTCCTTAAGAGATTACATATTATTGCCTTAGATTGTTTTTGAGAATGGAAGATTTTAGCTCCATTATTATTATTATTATTTTATTTATTTTTTTTTTTTTTTGAGACAGAGTCTCACTTTGTCACCACACACTGGTAGAGTGTGGCATCATAGCTCACAGCAACCTCAGACTCTTAGGCTCAAGTAATTAATTCTCTTGCCTCAGCCTCCAGAGTAGTATATTATTAAATAATTACTGATTAAGACTTAATTTATAACTGATTACCAAACTCATTATTCTAATAGCTATTCAGGTAATATTTTGGGAGTTTCCACATAGATATTCATACCCAAACTGCAAATAATACACTTTCAGTTTTTATAATATTTGTATCTCACTGCTCTCATTTTACTGTGCTGGCTGGGAATCGGTAATGGTGAAAAACATTGATGTATAAACAAATTGACAATTCATAAACCATCACCATAAAAGTAAATTTTAGCCAACAAAGACAGAAAATAAATACAAAAGGAATATGAACTAGCTGTTCATGGATCTATTCCACTTGAATCTAAACTACTTCAATATTCCTAGTCACAAGAAGTTACACAACAAGCTTTTAAGTAAACTGCCATGAGCTTTCCTCATTCAGCTTTTTATTTTGGCAACAGGTAGTGTATAACTGAATTTTTGGCCCATGTTCACACACTGTAAGACTTTAGCTATGGCTTTTGTGTACTAACTTTTCAACTGGCCTCCTAGAACTAGTCCTAGCTAACTTGTATTGAGGAATTATAAGGTGCCAAATAGTGTTCTAGGCACTCTCCCAGCAGTCCCAGTTCATCTTCACAATAACCTTATGAAATAAGCAGTACTATTATCTCTATAGAGATGACAAATGACCAGAGAGAAATTTGACCTCCCTAGGGTCAGACAGCCAGAATTCCAACTCCACAGCATATGCTCCTAATCACTTGTTAACTGTTCTACTCTTATTTTCCTTTTATTCTGATTTTAGCTGTCTATTTCAATCCTCTTACATTGTATATAGGTTAGCAGCTTCCAATCCTTCGTGTGACATAGCAGCATATCAACATAAATTATTTGGTATATCTACCTTGGATATCTATCCCCAAAGGTTCTTGAAGTTTAAAATGATTAGTGTCTAAAATGCATTTCATTCATTTTACTTGGGCCCCTATTCTCTCCACCTTAGATGTGTACAGAACCATCTTTGGTCTTTCAGGGTAGAAACTGTGGTACCCACCCTGACTGCTTCCTCCCTTCACAGCACATATCCAACCCGACACCCAGAACTGTCAATGGTAGTTCTGAAACACATCCTAACTCTCACTCACTATCCCCACAAGTACTTCTTAGCTCAGATCTTAACATTTGTCTGGGTTCAAAGTCTATGCAGCTCCAACTTCCAAAAAGATACAGCTGATACTCCTCAAGAAAGGTTCAGCCTGTCTCCGTTTCAGCTCCCGTGCCTTGAGCAGGCCACCCTGACTACTACTGTGCTGGAGACAAGCCATAAATGTTCACATTGCCAAGCTTCCCTCCCTGGCAAAATCTTATACAAATACTATCTCCTCCAGGAAGCTCTTTGGAACTTCCCTCAGCAGAATTACTCCCTTCCCTCTCTTTTCTGTGCTCCCATGTCATTTCTTATACCATTACACATATAACTTTTAAGGTAGAATGCATTTTTGACATAATGGTGTTAAATCATTCTTTCATTCCCAAAAGCCAGGCCAGGTACAAGTTGTACAGGAGTTAGATTCAATATATATTTGTTGGTTTATGGGTAACAAAGTTTAGGAAACAAATGAACGAAAGAACCCCCATGATATCTAAAGCAAATGCAGAATAGTTTGAACAACGACTTATGTGGCTGGGCACAGTGGCTCACACCTGTAATTCTAGCACTCTGGGAGGCCGAGGGGGGTGGACTGCCGGAGCTCATGGGTTCAAGACCCCATCTCTAAAAATAGCCAGGTGTTGGGCGGCACCTGTGGCTCAAAAGAGTAGGGCGCCAGCCTCATATGCCGGAGGTGATGGGTTCAAATCCAGTCCCGGCCAAAAACTGCAAAAACAACAACAAAAACAAAAAACGCCGGGCGTTGTGGTAAGCGCCTTCAGTCCCAGTTACTTGAGAGGCTGAGGCAAGAGAATCACTTGAGCCCAAGAATTTGAGGTTGCTTTGAGCTATGGCACCACGGCACTCTACTGAGGGCAACAGAGTGAGACACTGTCTCAAAAAAAAGAAATCCTCTAGTTATTCATCAACAACCTCAGCTCACAAATAGACGTATTGCCTAGATAAGTCAAACAAAACAGTCTTAACATCTACCTCTATATCCTCAGAGAGTATTCTCAGCCTTAGGGTTTCTTGCAGATCCAGTATATCTCCTTCTTGCCTCTTGATTAATGCTTTGCTCTCTTCTTTATCCACCAAAGCAGAGTTGTATTTGCACTGTAGAAAAGAAAGTCATGATACAACAGCTGTCTGTTTTATTATATTTATCTGTAGATTAAAACATTAAGAATCCGTCTAAGTTCCAAGGTGATGACCAGATTAACACAAGTTAATTCAATAAATACTTGCTGAATGAAAGAATATAAGAACCAAATGCATGGATGGTAAAGAAAAATGGAAAAATCATATAAAAACAGATTATTTTTCATCTTTATCAGGAGACTGCCTTTGGAAATAAACATAAGAGTACAGTAATCTCCTTCTAAAGTAGAGGAATGAGGAGCGTTAACAAAATTTTTACACTGACCCAAGCAGAGGAGAAAGCATCAACATTCAACAAAGATTTACACTGGCTAAATAGCTACTTCAAGAAATGACATTAAGGGCGGCACCTGTGGCTCAGTGAGTAGGGCGCCAGCCCCATATACCAAAGATGGCGGGTTCAAACACTGCCCTGGCCAAACTGCAACAACAACAAAAAATACTCAGGTATTGTGGTGGGCACCTGGAATCCTAGCTACTTGGGAGGCTGAGCCAAGAGAATCACCTAAGCCCAGTAGCTGGAGGTTGCTATGAGCTGTGATGCCACGGTACTCTACCAAGGGTGACAAAGGGAGACTCAATTTCTAACAAAAAAAAAAAAAAAAAGAAATGACATTAAGCCCATTATTGGAGAAACAAACTCATTTTCTATATGATTAATGTCTCTAAACTTAACTAAAATACCGTATATATGCGAGTATATACGGTATGTTAATTTTTTCTCAAAGCAAATAAGGAAGACCATACCAGCCTTAACTGTAACAGCCATCATCCAGTCTATTCTTACTCAGTTTAGATCAGCAATTCCCACGGGGTGCACTGTTCAATAAGAACAATGAAGTTTTTAGTTTAGTTTTTTTTTTATTTGAGACAAGAGCCTCAAGCTGTCGCCCTGGGTAGAGTGCTGTAGCATAACAGCTCACAGTAACCTCCAACTCCTGGGCTCAAGCTGCCTCCGCCTCCCAAGTAGCTGGGACTACAGGCGCCTTAGCCCAGCTATTTTTTGGTTGTAGCCGTCATAGTTGTTTGGCAGGCACGGGCTGGATTCGAACCCATCAGCTCAGGTGTATGTGGCTGGTGCCTTAGCCGCTTGAGCCATAGGCACCGAGCCAAGAACAGTGAAGTTTTATACACTGTTTTGACGCTAAATGTTCTGGCATTCACCAGATCAGCGCCTGGATTGTTGGATATCACTGTTTGAATGAATGAGTAAATGTTAATTTCCTGTCCCCCAGGCCTGTTGCAGCCTGCACTGCCACCCAGAAGTGCACACTCCACAGCAGCACAGCAAACGTGCTGCGAGTGCTGCCAAGTGGTAACCATGATTCCCAAACTTTGACCACAAAATCTTTTTAATTTTTTTTTCAGACAGTCTGACTTATTAACCTTCAGTAGAGTGCCATAGCATCATAGCTCACAGCAACCTCCAAATCCTTGGGCTTAGGCGATTCTCTTGCCTCACCCTCCTGAGTAGCTGGGACCACAGGCGCCCACCACAATACCTGAATTTTTTTTGTTGCAGTTTGGCTGGGGCGGGGTTTGAACCCACCACCCCTGATATATGGGGCTGGTGCCTTTGAACCACAGGCGCCACCCCCCCCCCTTTTTTTTTTGGTGGAACATTTCTTAACCTTTTGAGGAGTTTGTAAAGTGTCTCATGTTCAAATTTAGTGTTTTTGGTCACTGAACTTACATTTATGTCCTTCAGTTCTTGCTCCAGGGTGTCTATGATTTCCGTTTTCTTACAGACTGATGTTCTTAGCTCCTGGATCTGATTCATGAGGTCACCCACAACTTCCTGATGAGGATAGAAACAATATTTTCATGTCCAAGGACACTAAACTAAAAAGGAGACAATTTTTTTTTTTTTTTTTTTTTGAGACAGAGTCTTATTACATCGCCCTCAGTAGAGTACCGTCACATCATAGCTCACAGCAACCTCAAACTCTCGGATTTAAACAATTCTCTTGCCTCAGCCTCCCAAGTAGCTGGGACTACGGGCGCCCACCACAATGCCTGGCTATTTTTTGGTTGTAGTTGTTGTTTGGCAGGCCAGGGTTGGATTTGAACCTGCCAGCTCCAGTGTATGTGGCTGGTGCCCTAGCTACTGGACTATAGGCACCGAGTCCAAAAGGAGAAAATTCTAAAATGATAAAATCATTTACCTTTATCTTTTTTTTTTTGAGACAGAGTCTCACTATGTCACCCTCAGTAGAGTGTCATGGCGTCACAGCTCACAGCAACATTTACTCTTAGGCTTAAATGATTCTCTTACCTCAGCTTCCAAGCAGCTGGGACTACAGGCGCCTGCCACAAAGCCCAGCTATTTTTTTTATTGTTGTTGTAGTTGTCATTGTTGTTTAGCTGGCCCAGGCTGGGTTCAAACCCGCCAGCTTGGGTGTATGTGGCTGGCACTGTAACCACTGTGCTACGGGCACCAAGCCTCATTTACCTTTATCACTGACAACATAAGAAGTCAATTTTATTTTAGCAAAACATCACATGTCACATTACATTATTATCAATTTATATTTTAATGCCTTTATACTATTTTACCTAATCATTTGCTTTGGTTTTATGAATGAATAAGGACTAGTCATAAAAGGATTTTATGCCTAATTTTATACTTAGACATACATATTATTTTTATTATACCAGTTAGAGTCAACTCCAAGGATTTGAGTATTTATATAATGGGACTTAAAGTCAACAATGGGTCACACTAATATCAGCATCCTAGTTAAAAGCACAGGATATGTTTTAGAAACATGAAATACTAAGTGGTGTAATAGTTTGCACCTGAAGTTATGTGAAAAATTAAAGGAAGACTAAATTAAGAGGAAGACTTTTCTCCAGTGACCTTGGAAGACCAAAAAGGCCAAAAGACAGAAATGTGAACTATCCGTCACCCTGGAAGCATAAGATGGGACAGGGGAATGGAAAGTTCAACCAATGTTTATTAAAAAATGCAGAGGGAGTAGCTTCAAATTCTACCTACCTTGTCAGAATCTCTAGACTTTTCCAGAGAACTGATCACTTTTTCAGTAGCAAGCAAACTCTCTTCTAATTTCTGTACTTTTGCCATCTATAGGAAAAAAATAAATATTTTTAGGAAAAGAATCAAATCACAAAGTCTCACATTATCGCCCTTGGTAGAGTGCTATGCTGTCACAGGTCACAGCAACCTCCAGCTCTTGAGCTTAGGTGATTCTCTTGCCTCAGCCTCCTTAGTTGCTGGGACTACAGGCGCCCACCACAAGGCCTGGCTATTTTTTGTTGCAGTTTGGCCAGGGCTGGGTTTGAATCCGCCACTCTTGGTATATGGAGTTGGCGCCCTACTCACTGAACCTCAGGCACTGCCCAAAAGACAATGATTACCAGGAGATACCAACAAGTTACTTGGTGGACTTACAGCCATCTGAGACTTAGAAAAACAAGAGTTGAAAAATAATAAAAACAGCCCAAAATTCCACCTTAAAACAATTAATTTCCCTCATTATAGGTGAAAGAAAAAAGAATTAATTTCCAAAATCCAAAAGCTGAAACAATTTTGGACAGCTCCTGTGGCTCAGTGGGTAGGGTGCCGGCCCCATATACAGAGGGTGGCAGGTTCAAACCTTACCCCGACCAAACTATAACAAAAAATAGCCAGGCATTCTGGCAGGTGCCTGTAGTCCCAGCTACTTGGGAGGCTGAGGCAAGAGAATCACTTAAGCCCAGGAGTTGGAGGTTGTTGTGAGCTGTGATACCACAGCACTCAACAAGGGCAATAAAGTGAGACTCTGTTTCAAAACAAGAACAACAACAACAACAACAACAACAAAAGCTGAAACTGTTCTTATAATAAACTTCTTTAGGTATTAGGAATAAAAGTTACTTCAGATTGTTGAGTTAGAGTGTTAGGAAGTTTACCTGCTGCTCACATTTGGCCATCTCTTTCTGTTTTTCCTGACGTACAGCCTCAAGAACTTTTAAGATTTCTCTGGAAGAGAAGAATCATCTTTTATCCTTGACTTCATGAAATGGAAACAGAAACGGAGTCAGTACAGAAGAGATTAAATCCAATGCAAATGAACCCCATTAGGTAAATACTTGGTTTTAGGCATTATATTCAATGCCTAACATTGGGGGTCAGAAATTTAAATCCATTTCTTCAACAACTATTTAATGAGTACTCGTTTTTGTACCATGCCTGTTTATTTTTGTTCAGAGTGTTTTGTACTCCCTTAACATAACATAAATCATATAGTATTTGTTTATTATTACCTGTCTCCCTGTGCTAGAATGTAAAATCCGTAACAACAGTGAAGTTTTATCCACTGTTTTACCTCTAAATGTTCTGGCATTCAACAGATCAGCGCCTGGATTGTTGGATATCACTAAATATTTGAATGAATGAGTAATGTTAATTTCCTGCCTCCCAAATAGATGTATAATCCACATTCACCAATGTATACCAAGGGCTTAGAGGAAAAATATCTTATAGTGAAAACTCTGTATCTATTGAATAAACAAATTCTTCTCATTAGAGTGATGAACAGCCTATTGGCTGAGGCTGAGACTCACTGAGCTTCCTATAGAAAAGAACTTGAAGAGGGAGTAAGAAAGATAATAAATAGCATTCCTGTTAAAGGACAACGAAGCTAAAAGGGCAGTTAGAAAAAGAATAGTAGAGACACAAGTAAAGATCAGATTCCACCTTCCAAAAATAAAAGGAACATTTGGAAGTTATCTTATTATATACATTCTGTGATTTATTTACAGACGGCTGAGTTCTGATCACCTTTGACTGCTATTCATTTAAAAGTATCATAGCTAGTTGTTGAATATTTTGAAGGATTAAGTTTCTCTACATAACCATTTATACAAAACAATCTGACATTCATTTTCGAATGCTTAAAAAATAAGTATAGGGTATTAGCAATAAAAAAAGTCAAGATAAAGATATGGTAGCAAACAATACTCAGGTCAACTAATGAAAAGGTAAATAATACTCACTTAGAACTATTTTCTTTATCTTCTTCAAACTGTAATGATAATTTGTTATTGCGTTCTTTTTCTGCTTCAAAAAGCTCCATCAAATTCTATAAGACAAGGTTATATTAGGCTTTAAATAATTATTACTATCAAGGTGTAGTCAATAAATGTGTCAAGTAAGCACCTTCTCTCTGGCAGGCACTATGGGCAAGTACAGAAAGTTGAAGAGAGGTCAGAACGGTGCTGGGCCACATTCACGAGACAAGTCACAGCCCCAGACAAATTCGCCAATTACCAAAACCCTTCTTAACTCACATTCAGATCGGATTTCAGAGTTTCATTTTCTTGTTTGCAGTTTTGGAGGTTTTTTGAAAGTTGGTCAATTTCAAACTTCATTACTTCTTGTAAGTTGTCATAAGAATCCTGTAGGCAGACTTTGTTCTCAAGAAGTGTTTCATTTTCTAATCTATCAGAAAAATATTCTTACAATGGTAAATGTAAACATTTAATATATTTCTACTAGTCAGTCCATCTGCAGTAAAATGTACCCCATCCACAGCCTATTTCCAATTTACCTACACCTCAACTGATAGACTACACATCATGGACTTGTGTGAAATGTCCATAATGCACAAGGACATAAGATACACTGCACCACAGAGTAGTCTGATGGGCAAAGCAGATGGGAACAATAGCCTGTAGCCATCACTTTCCCATTCTAGCACAGCAGGTAGTTCTTTATGGAACTAACTCAAAGCAGAGCAAAAGCAGCAAATTACAAAGTGGTATAAATCGATTGCTAAAAGGTAGATGGTAGAGAGGAGGAACATATATACACATATTTATGGTATAAACTATGTATGTACATCTTTAAAACTATATATATACATTTTTAAAACTACATATATATAAATGAAAGGAGGAATGTATATATGTACTCATGGTATAAACTATATGTGTGTGTGTATCTATATCTATAGATATATATACAATTTTTAAACTATATATATTCAAGAAGCACATAGCAGTGTTGTGTGCTGTTTCTTTCAGATGCCTTAATAGCCTTTGAGGGTGGGCCTCACGATGGAGGACAAACAACCCAATGAGATATATGTTCACTGTTAAACCAAGACACTGAGAAAAATCAAATTGTGTCCAATGTATTTTATTTTATATATTTATTTATTTATTTATTTTGAGACAGAGCCTCAAAAGCTGTTGCCCTGGGTAGAGTGCTGTGGCATCACAACTCACAGTAACCTCCAACTATGGGGCTCAAGCGATTCTCCTGCCTCCGCCTCCCAAGTAACTAAGACTACAGGCGCCTGCCACAACACCCGACTATTTTTTGGTTGCAGCCGTCATTGTTGTTTGGCAGGCCCAGGCTGGATGCGAACCCACCAGCTCAGGTGTATGTGGCTGGCGCCTTAGCCACTTGAGCCACAGGTGCCGAGCCTATTTTATTTTATTTTATGACAGAGTCTCACTATGTCACTCTTGGTAGAGTGCTGTACCATCACAGCTCACAGCAACCTCAAACTCTTGGGTTTAAGAGATTCTCTTGCCTCAGTCTCCCAAGTAGCTGGACTACTGGCGCCCACCACAATTCCCGGTTATTTTTTGGTTGCAGTTGTCATTGTTGTTCAGCAGGCCCAGGCCGGGCTCAAACCTGCCAGTCTCTATGTATGTGACCAGAGCCCTACTCACTGAGCTATGGGCACTGAGCCTGGGTCCAGTGTATTTTAAAAGCTAAGAAGTACTTAATATAGCTCAGCGTCCATAGCACAGTGGTTATGGTGCCAGCCACATACACCAAGTTGGCGGGTTCAAGCCCGGCCCAGGCCAGCTAACCAACAATGACAACTGCAACAAAAAATAGCCAGGCATTGTGGTGGGCACCGGTAGTCCCACCTACTTGCAGGAGAATCGCTTAAGCCTAAGAGTTTGAGGTTGCTGTGAGCTGTAACGCCATGGCACTCTACCAAAGGTGACATAGTAAGACTCTGCCCCCCCCCCCAAAAAAAAAGGGGAAGTAATTAATACTTAGAATTTAAGGGTCAGCGCCTGTAGCTCAGTGGCAAGGGCACCAGCCACATACACCAGACCTGGCGAGTTCGAATCCAGCCGGGCCCTGCCAAACAATAATGACAACTACAACTGGGCGTTGTGGCAGGCGCCTGTAGTCCCAATACTTAGAATTTAAATATAGCTAAATATAGTGGATTCTTAACATTTTTTATGTAGTTGAAGTATGACATGTTAAGACAAGGAAATTAAGATCCAATGAGATTAGTGAAGTGACTTCAAAAGAATCACACAAAACTAGTTTGTGGTGGAGCCAAGATTATATTCAGTGATTCAGAGGTTAAAACAAATGCCAGGTATAAGAAAACACAACAGTGCACCTGTGATACATTATCTATTCGGCTTGTTTAACTAGGTTGAGTTGGGTTATAGCACTTAACACTTCAAGTAGTCCTGGGTTACAGGCCCATCAGGCAACTTGATAAGTGGCCTTGGTGTTAAGGAAATGGACCAAAGTGCTGGAGACTGTGCTGACCTCGACACTCCATCTTCCAGGCTAGAGTGTTATAGCATCATCAGTTGAGCTCACAGCAACCTCAAACTCCTGGGTTCAAGTAATCCTCCTGCCTCAGTCTCCCAATTAGCTGGGACTATAAGCATGTGCCACCACAACTGGCTAACTTTTCTACCTTTCTATAGAGATGGGATCTTGCTCTTGCTCAGGCTAAACTCAAACTCCTGGCCTCAGACAATCCTCCCCCTAGTCTCCCAAGTGCTAGGATTACAGGTGTGAGCCACTACCCCTATTTATATCTTAGATTACTTCTGTTTCAAGATTAACAGCACCTAACTAACCAGCCAGTTTCTGGAGACTTACAGAGCACAATGGTAACAACTTTGTTCTGATCTACCTTCCACTGTCCTTTCTTCTAGTAAGAGGACCACATTACTATGTTGGCACAATGCCATCTCAAACCCTTTGGAAGTGTCCAGTCCAAAGGCAAGCAAATGACTCAAGCAAAACCAATTCAAATTTTCCCTGGGATTAATATGTGGCTGTTGGGAGAGAGGGATTCTTTACAGGAGTTGTCATGCTAGGACAGACAAAAACAGACAATCTATTCCTTGTCACATAGAGGAAGGTCCTCAATAGTACGAGAGAATAAGGGATGGGAGGCGAGAGAAAGAGAGAGAACACTGACAATATTATTTGAGACTCAGTCTAGTTTGTTCCTGAAACCAAAATCACTTCTCGGCCTTCTCAATATTGGGAGCTCATAAATTATCTTTTCTATTTGTTTACTTTCATCAGGTTTATAACATAACTTAAAGTAGTCCTAGTTTATGGCAAAAATCAGAAAACTTGAAACCATAAGTGAACTCTACCTGACATTATCTAGTTGAAGCTGTACATGCATGTGTCTTTCGGAAAGGTTGTTGAGTTCTTGCTCCTGATTCTCTTTGAATGAACTATACTCCAATTTCAATGAAGAAAGCTCTTTGTCAGCAGAATGAAGGACTACTCGCAGGTCATGCACCTCACTTTTCAAAACTAAAAACAAAAACAAAACCCCCAAATTCTTAACAGATTACCTTACAAGAATTTTTTAAGAAGCAGACAAATTGCTATGCATAAAGGCTCATGCTTATAATCCCAGAAACTCGTGAGACTGAGACAGAAGGATCATTTGAGCCCAGAATTTTGAGACATGGTGAGACTCCATCTCTTAAAAAAAAGAACACAAAAAAACCATAAAAAAAATTAGCTGGTTATGGTGGTGGTGAACACCTGAGAGGCTGAGGCAGGAAGATCTCATCAGCCTACATCCGCCCAGGAGTTCAAGGCTGCAGTGAGCTGTGATTGCACACTTCAGCCTGGGCAACAGAGTGAAGTCCTATCTCTTAAAAAAAAAAAAAAAAGAAAAAGAAAAAGAAAAGAAAAGAAAAGAAAGCCAGTAAATATATTTAATAGGTACCATTTCCACAATCAGCAAAAACAAGTTGAAGAGATCATTTTAAGGAAAGATGTTGAACAATTAACTAATTGGCAGGTACCTAGGCAAACTGACATTTCTTTTTTTTTTTCTTCTAACTTATACATGGTTTTTGGTATAGTTTTACTGAAAAGGGAAGAGTTAACATTTCTCCCTGACTTACAGGTCACTTGATTTTTCTAAATTTCTACTGCAGAATGTGCATTTAAACTCTTATAAGGAAAAATAATTGAAAAATTTAACACATTTTAAATGCCCTAATCTTAGTAATTGAAAATGACCTGGAAAGTTATAAACATGTGTCTCCTAACTATAAATAAAATTAAATACTTTTTTAGATCAAAGAAAATAGAATGGCTATCTTTTGTCTTAGTTTTATTAAAACTACTGCTAATACTGTGAGGAAAGGAGAAATAAACTGAAAAACAAAAACAAACTCCAACTTAGGAACCAAATGATACTCCCACATCTATAAATATATACAAACATAGAATTTATGTTTTATTTTGCCAATATTAAAACACTCATCTTATGAATTCAAGATACTTCATTTTTAAAGCAGTTTAATTAAAACTTTAAGAAACATTCGTATCACTTGTTTGTGAGCAATCCTGGAGAAAATTACCTTTTATAACAATGGTTCTCAACCTGTGGCTTGCGACCCACAGGAACTGTATTAAAACTGTATTAAAGGGTGGCGGCATTAGGAAAGTTGAGAACCACTGTTTTATGACATATTACAGCTACTCACCACTGCCATACAAACTCAGGTCTGCTCATCTGACAAAAAACAACCAAACAAAACATAGGAACAACATTTCTTATAATGTAAAAAGATACAATATTCTTCAGGTCACAAAGCTTCCCATTGTTTAAACTTACAGTCATTCTTAGCTTGAGTGTCTCGAAACTGCTTTTCAAGGACATTCAACTGTGAGAGAAGCTCTTGCTGATGTTTAGTCCAATCAGTTCTTTCTGATGCGAAAAGCTTTAAAAAGAGACATATTTACTGGGAAAGGGATATTAGCAGGGTAAGATACACTCCAAATCATTAATTTGTTTCTGATTTTTTTTTTTAAGAGATAGAGTCACATTTTGTCACCCTTGGTAGAGTGCTGTAGTGTCACAGCTCACAGCAACCTCCAGCTCTTGGGCGATTCTCTTGCCTCAGCCTCCCGAGTAGCTGGGACTACAGGGACCTGCCACAATGCCCAACTATTTTTTTGTTGCAGTTTGGCCGGGGATGGGTTTGAACCTGCCACCCTGAGTATATGGGCGTGGCGCCCTACTTACTGAGCCACAGGCGTCGCCCTGTTTCTGTTTTTAAAGTCTACTTTGAAGGCCTCCTAAAATTGGTTGTCTCAATGAACTACAGAGATGCCAACCAACAAAGTAAAGGATCATTGTAAGAACACAGACTGTCCATCTTGCTTTCTTCTAAACACATAGCAAGGGATCCATTTGTACCACAGACTAACTGGGCCAGAATTCAAACTATGCATGGGTACCTCATGATCAGAGAAATATCAGAGTAACAATGTACAGAATAGAATTCAAATGAGCTTTGACTAAGTCTGTGTGAAGACATTATCTTTCTTTAATACTCTTATTTTGAGGATATGTTTCATACATTTTCTGAAGTCACACTCTCTCCCTCTCACCTCCTGCACTTGGGTAGAATGATGCTCCAGTTTGTCAATATGCTGCTGAAGCTTTAGGTTTTTGTGTTCTTCTTCATCCAACTTAACTTGAAGAGCACTCATTTGTTCCTGCAAGAAGAAAACTTCAGTTGTTAACTCTTTTAATGGAACTCCCGAATATTCCACCATTTCTTACAAATTAAAGAGACAAAAACCAAAATAAAACAAAGTCTAAACTACATATGAACAATGGTATCAAAGGACTGTTTGGAGCCAAAAATCAATGTCAAAAGTCTACATACTAATGACTCCTCTGTTTTACAACTGTACTTGGTGGTCCATTAAAGTAGATCATTTGAAACACAAAGAAGTGACTAAAGTTAAAATCTTAGATGAAATTATAAAGACTTGTTTAGATTTCTAAGAAATCTTTAGGTGCATGGGGTCACCTCACCAAAAAGTTTTCCAAGACCTTGAAAAGGTAAGTTACTGAAATTTGGGGTGGTTCCAAAAATTTGGCCCACTCCAAATTTTACTGGACAGTAGAAAACCTTTTTTTAAAAAATTACCAAATCATCAGAATTCTGAGATACTCAAATTTCACATTTTTGCAAATACACTGAAAGCTGTCTAAAATTTGTTCTATAATAAGATTCTTTTAATTTTCTTTAGCAGATTGTGCCATATAAACCAGTTATGGGACTTAAAGCTAGTAGCAAACTGGTGATTTTATACAGAGGGAATCGAAGCTCTTGGAGAATGGAAGATGACTTGCTAAAGACTAAAAAGCAAATAAAAAACAAGTGTGGGCTGATTTCCAAGCCAGGGATATTTACACATTCACGCTTAAAAAGATATGATTTTAATATTAACCAGGATTGAACTCTACAAATTATAGAAATTAAAATTATAGACAAGGAAAATTTACTTGAATGAATATTTTTTTCTCAAACTAGACATTACCTGTACTGTTCTAAGCTCTTCGGAAATGGCCTCAAAAGCTTGCTCATTCATCTCAGGTGGAACAGGCTCATTTGATATATCATTATCTAATACGTTACAATTGTGAGTATGTATAGAGCCAAAGATCCCTGATTCAGGGCTTAATTTTGGGACTAGTCGAGAACGAAGTTGATAAGCCTTTGTTGGTGTAGTTATAATCTGCAACAAAAAATGATAATAAAAAACAACATTGGCAAACACGAAAAAGACCATAGTTAGTAATTGTCTGAATAGAGAACACTGGAATTCTATTTATCAAAAGGAGAAAGTGACCTTGATAAACACCATAGAAATGTCCCAAGTGAAAATAAATTTATCAATACAATGCAGTTCCAAGCAAAATTCTAATGTGATTTTTAAAAATGAAACTGGAGCGGCACTCGTAGCTCAGAGGGTAGGACGCTGGCCACAGGCACCAGGGTTGGTGGGTTTGAACCCAGCCCTGGCCTGCTAAAAACAAAAACCTAGCCGGGTGCTGTAGCAGGCACCTGTAGTACCAGCTACCCAGGAGGCTGAGGCAAGAGAATCACTTAAGCCTAAAAGTTTGAGCCATGACTCCATGGCACTCTACCGAGGGCAACAAACATAAGATTTTGTCTCAATAAAAAAATAAAATATAAAAAAAAATTTTTTTAATAAAATAAAATAAAATGAAATAAAAAATAAATAGAAATGAAACTTGATAAGCTGATATCCAATTTCATATGGAGAATGTACAAGAGGCAAGACAATTAAAAGGAGGGCAAGTTATGGAGACTTCTTCGCATGACATAAAAAAACATAAAGGCATGGTAATTAAAATAGTACATTATTAGCATATGTTCAGTCAAATACAACATTGGGGAAATAATACAAAATCCAGAAACATATTTATAGATGGAAATATCAAATGAACGATAAAAACATAAAATATGGCTCGGCGCCTGTGGCTCAAGCAGCTAAAGCACCAGCCACATACACCTGACCTGGTGGGTTCAAATCCAGCCCAGACCCGCCGAACAACAATGATGGCTGCAACCAAAAAATAGCTGGGCATTGTGGCGGGTGCCTGCAAACCCAGCTACGTGGGGGTAAGAAGCAGGAGAATTACTTGAGCCCAGGAGATGGAGGTTGCTGTGAGCTGTGATGCCACTGCATACTACGCAGGGTGATAGCTAGAGGCTCTGTCTCAAAAAAAAAAAAAATATTTTTGAAAAATGTCAATTCCTTCTCATATTATTCAAAAATAGCAGATGAATAAACTTTTTTTTTTTGTAAAGTGACAGAGTCTCACTTTATTGCCCTCGATACAGTACGTGCCATCACAGCTCACAGCAACCTCCAACTCTTGGGCTTAGGCAATTCTCTTGCCTCAGCCTCCCGAGTAGCTGGGACTACAGGTGCCCACCAGTATACCCAGCTATTTTTTGTTGCAGATTTGCCGGAGCCAGGTTCAAACCTGCCACTCTCGGTACATGGGGCTGACGCCAGACCCACTGAGCCATAGGCGCATAAACATAAAATGCATAAACATTTCAATGTAAAACAAAATTAAACGCATAAAAGTCTAAAAGACAAAAATCAATATAACACAGAGGTGGAGCAAGATGGTGGCCGAGTAACAGCTTCCCTGCAACTGGGCACAGTTAGTCAGGGGAAATGAGACTCCAGGCATCCTTGGCTGGTGGGATATGCCTATAATCATCCCTTTGAGGATACAGGGAGTCAGCAAGGAATTTCCGGACCCCAAGAGGAGGACAAAAACAGTGGAAAACTCGCAAGTGGTTGCATGTGTTCGATCGACCTAATCCTGCCGGCAGCTGTAAGTACAAGCAGCAGTGAGACTGCAAACTGGAAAGGCCTTACCTATGAACTGTTCTGGTGTTTTTGGACTTGGCACTCAGTTGAACTGCCTTAGGGAGAGCTTGAGCAGGAGTGTAAAGAACTTTGGGCATTGTCTAGGGTCCCAGACTGAGCTGCTGAGTCAGACGGAGCTAATAGTGTTCAGAAATGGGCCGCAGAAAGCCACTGTGAGAGAACTGCCCCGGCAAGCTCCACCCTCAGGGTCGCAGAGCAAGGATCAGGCTGGAGCTAGTAACCTAGGGACTGAGCAGCCTAAAGGTGGAGACTGAGCTACCTTACAGCCTCCACCCTAAGGGGCAGAGTGAGACTGGTTTTGGCACACTGCAGCCTTGGGCTGTTTCCCTGGGTAGAGTGATGTGGCGACACAGCTCATAACAACCTCAAACTCCAGGGCTTGGTACCATCTGGACGTCCATAAGAGGCAAGTCAAGACCCCTGACAGCGACCCATGCCCGTCAGGCCTCTGCATGCCCTAATGAGGAACTGTGGGAGCCGCACAACTCGGATTCCTCCCTCCTGTACCCTCCTGCCTCCACACTGGCCAGCTCATCTGGCCAGTGACTCTGCTAGCCGCGTGCCCTCCGGAGCCCTCCCTGCCTCTGCGCAGAACCCTTCTCCCGGCCAGAGACTGCTGGAGCCTAGGGCTCTCTGTGCCAAAGTCACTAGGCATGAGGCACTCCCAGAACCGTGCGCACCACCTCCTGCCCTGTTGCTGGAGCCGGATGTGTAACACTCTGGAGCTGCTTCCACAACCAGAACTCCCTGGCTGGGGCAGCCCAAGAGGAACTACACAGGGTCACTCCCTACAAAGATCCAGCAATAATAGAGTGATCCCTCTGGGGTTTAATCTTGGAGAGACACCTCCCCAACTCTGAGGACAGCCAGAGGCAACGGTGAAAAACAATCATGAGGCGAAATCAACAGAAAAACTCTGGCAATATGAATAATCAGAGTAGATCAACTCCCCTAAGGATCAATGGGACAGACATAGCACAAGATCCCATGCACAAATAGCTGAGATGTCAGAAATTAAATTCAGGATCTGGATAGCAAATAAGATCGAATTAGAATTCCAAGCAGTAACACAAAATATATCTCAAGAATTCAATGAATTCAAAGACCAAATGACCAAAGATTTTGATACACGAAGACAAGAAGTTGCAGACCTCAAAGATCTGAGAAACACAGTGCAATCCCTCAGTAACAGAATGGAGCAAACAGAAGAAAAGATTTCTGACAATGAAGACACAGCTTTCAAATGCTCCCAAACTCTCAAAGAGGAAAAAAAATGGAGGGCAAAAACAGATCACTCTCTCAGAGAGCCCTGGGATAATTTGAAGAAAACTAATATTCGGATTATAGGGATCCCCGAAAGCGAAGAAGTGGCTTCACAAGGCACAGAGTCTCTTCTCCATGAACTTTCCAGACATGCCAAGAGATTCTGAAATTCAGATAGCGGACAGTTTCAGAACTCCAGCATAACTGAACCCAAATAAGACATCCACCAAACACACGATAATGAATTTCACTAAAATTAATACGAAGGAGAAAATTCTGAAAGCAGCGAGAAGAAAGAAAACCATCACCTACAAGGGCAAGAATATTGGAATAACTGCAGATCTCTCTGCTGAAACCTTTCAAGCTAGAAGAGCATGGTCATTGACTTTTAATCTCCTAAAACAAAATATCTTTCAACCCAGGATCCTGTACCCAGCTAAACTGAGCTTCATTTACGACAGAGAAAATAAATACATCAATGACATTCATATGTTGAAGAAATTTGTCATAACTAAACCAGCTCTCCAGAATATTCTCAGACCTATCCTCCATTACCAGCGTAATCCTCTATCACAAAGGTAAACCCACCCAGAAAATTTTGATCAAATTCCAACTTCCACAGTTGCAAAAAGATTAAAAATGTCCACCAGACTCACGAAAGGCTTATCGATATTCTAAATTAATGTGAATGGTTTAAATTGTCCTCTAAAGAGGCACAGGTTGGCTGACTGGATACAAAAACTCAAGTCAGATATCTGCAGCATAGAAGAATCACATCTCACATTAAAAGACAAATATAGACCCAATGTGAAGGGATGGTCATCTATATTCCAGGCAAATGGAAAGCAGAAAACAGCAGGCGTTGCAATCCTATTCACAGACGCAATAGGCTTTAAACCAACCAAAATAAGGAAGGATAAGGATGGACACTTCATATTTGTGAAAGGTAATACTCAATATGATGAGATTTCAATTATTAATAATTATGCACCCAACCAGAACACACCTAAATTTATAAGAGAAACTCTAACAGACATGAGCAACTTGATTTCCTCCAGTTCCATAGTAGTTGGAGATGTTAACACCCCTTTAAAAGTGCTGGATAGATCTTCCAAAAAGAAGCTAAGCAAAGAACTTTTAGATTTAAACTTATCCATTCAACATCTGGACTTAACAGACATCTACAGAACATTTCATCCCAACAAAACTGAATACACATTCTTCTCATCAGCCCATGGAACATACTCCAAATCGACCACATCCTAGGCCACAAATCTAACCTCAGCAAATTTTCAAAAATGGAAATTGTCCTTTTATCTTCTCAGACCATCATGGAATAAAAGTTGAACTCAATAACAACAGGAACAGGTTTTGCATACCCATACAAAAACATGGAAGCTAAACAACCTTATTCTGAAGGATAAATGGGTTATAGACGACATTAAGAAGGAAATCACCAAATTTTTGGAACAAAACAACAATCAAGACACAAATTACCAGAACCTCTGGGATACTGCAAAGGCAGTCCTAAGAGGGAAATTTATAGCACTGCAAGCCTTCCTCAAGAAAATGGAAAGAGATGAAGTTAATAACTTAATGGGACAT
>CAUYPK010074917.1:0-39186 GCA_963574355.1 Loris lydekkerianus
TGGCTGTATCTAGGTAGAGGTAGTTTCAGGCCGGGCCTTGCTGAGTCGTTGCTACGCGGAAGTAGCTCGATGGATCTACTTCTAGTCAGGCTCGGGAAGTTGCACTAGGCCTCAGGCACATGGCAGGGCCCAACAATTCCCTCTTTTGTTTTTTGTATGGCGGATAAACATAGGCCCTGTCTTAGGTTGCCTGCTCTTGCAGTTTCAGTCTTACCCGTCATGGGGATACAAACATCAATGGTTTGGTCCCCATCTTAGGTTGACTGAATGCAGAGTGATCTTACCCGTCTTTGGGTACTATGAATGTAATCCACCATGCAGCCTCTCCATATCCTGTCTTAGGTTGTCCCTGCTTTGGGAATCTTACCCGTAATTGGTGCTATGGAGGGCAGTGAAGAATAATAGTTAGATTCTTGGTTAATGAGCCAGTGATATTGGACCTCGACCTGATTTAACTGCCTCTAACCTTTTCTAAGCATACAGGGCCCAAAGGTGAAGGGTAAATAAAGGTAGCAGGGGAAGGAGATAGGGTAAAAAACCATGTAGGCCCGTCCACAGGGGATTTTCTAAAATTTCTTTTCTTCTCAACCACAGCTTTTAATCAGTCTTTATTCTTCACATGAGCTTTGTCATGAAATTTCATAAGCTCCATTAAAGCATAGTAACTGTGTTCAAAGGGATATCATAAAAGACCAAGGAGGGATCTGTAAAACTTTTCATGATCTAGCCTCAAAGGTCATGCGGTTTCACTTTTACCTCATTCTGTTAATTAAACCAATTCTTAAATCATGATTCCAAGAAGGGAACATTATAGGTGAAAAAGTTCTGAAAAGAATGTCTTAATGGGGCTATTAGAGTTTCTTCTAATAAATTATTTTAAGTTAATATTTTGAAAATGAGCCAAAATTGGCTCAGTGCCTATGGGGCCAAGTGGTTACAGTGCCAGCCACATGCACCAATGCAGGTGGGTTTGAACCCGGCCTGGGCCAGTTGAATAACAATGACAACTACAACAACAACAACAACAACAACAACAACAACAAAATGGCCTGGCCTTGTGGAGGCACCTGTAGTCCCAGCTACTTTGGAGGCTGAGGCATGAGAATCACTTAAGCCCAAGAGTTTTAAGGTTGCTGTGAGCTGTGATGCCACAGCACTCTACCAAGGATGCCATAGTCAGACTCTGTCTCAAATAAAATAAAATAAAATAAAAAATAAAAGTGAGCCGAAATTAGGTAAGTAAAACACACCAAGGAAAGTTTGTGTATGGAGTATAATAATGTAAAAAAGTCTTGAGAATGGAAAGAGTTCAAATGAAGACTAGTCTGATTTGAGTATTTAAGAGAGAAAATCAGCAAAGTGATAGTAGATAAAATTTTAAGAAACTATTCCAGTAGCTTAGTTAAGTCACGATATTAACATTTGAACTGGAATATGGAAATGGAGATAGGGCAAAGTGACACTGGAAGTAACACTTACTTAGATTAAGTGGCCAGAAGATTAAGAGAGAAGGAGGAATAATGGTGAGGTTCTGAGTTTTGGGTTTGAGCATACAAATGAATAGAGGTTTAATTTAATGAAACCAGAAACACTGAGTGAGAATGTGTAAAATACACCCACTATACTACTTCTGATTTGTAGATACATAGAGTGATGATTAATTTAGGTGTCAACTCAACTGTATTAAGAGATGCCTAGGTAAGCTGATAAAGCGTTATTTCTGGGTATGTCTGTGAAGACATTTCTAAAAGAGATTGACATTTTAATCAGTAGACCAAGTAAGGAAGGCTGCTTTCACCCTGTGAGGTCAGGCATCATTCAATTGCCAGAGAGGCAGAGAAAACAAAACTGCAGAAACAATGAATTCACTTTCTCTCTTCCCATTCTTCAGTCTTTGGACTTTGGATTCCAGGACCAGGACTAGTGGTCCCCAGTTTCTCAGGACTTTGGCCTCAAACTAAGAGTTTCTTCCTTTCCTTTTTTTGCTTCCGAGACATTCAGATTTGGGCTAAGCCATTCTACCAGCTTCCCCTCTTCTCCAGTCTGCAGATGGCATGTTGTGGGGTGTGGCCTCCATCATCACATGAGCCTGTTCTCCTAATGAGTCCTCTCTTGTAAACTCTGTTATTCTTTCTCTCTTTCTTTCTCTTTCTCCCCTGCCCTGTCTCTCCAATTGTTTCTCTCTGGAGAACCCTGACTGATGTAAGATAGATGAATAGGTAGACAGATAGATACAGGTATAGTTACATTGACAGTTATGTATGGTACTCAGAAGAAACGTGTTAGCCCAAGATATGTTCTTAGCGGTATCTAATCCTGCAGAAGGCATTTGAAACTCCTGGCAAGGAGGAAATCTCCTTGAAAACTGTGTGGACTGTGATACAAAACGGATATCAAGAAAGCACAAGGAACTTTCAATTTGAGATGCCAGGCATGGAAGGAAAAGCTCACCAATGTACCCTGAGACTATGCAGCCACATTTGGATAAGTAAAATCAAGAGAGTGTAATTTCCAAAAGGTTAAGTGCAGAGAACAGAATGGTTTTAGAAGGTCAGTTGGTGAAATTTGTTTAATGTACATAGGGCTCAAAGACTGAAGAGGAATAAAAATAAGTACTGTGCTTTGCTATGCAGAATGTGCTGTCATGCACTTGGGGCACCCACAATTTTTGCCCAAACATTTAGGTAAAAAACTTTGGTTTTATTTTTTTGAAGGAGGGCAGAAGTGGCCCATACAGTGACACCTCCTTTGCTTGTGTGAGGAGGCCTAAGGGGCAGAGCCGGCTGCTCTGCAGAAGCTGGGAGCCAGCTCAGGTAGCAGATAAGAGAGGTCCCAACGATCTGAGCGTCCAGCTGTTCCTTCCCCTCCCAGCCGACCCACACCCCCACAGCCGCACATCCTCCCAGTTCCTATTCCCGCCCACCCCGCTGGTGAGAACGTGGTCATGGCCTCTTTGCTGAGAACTCCAGCAGGTTTATTTCCCAGAAAGCCAGTGTGAGGGAACAGGGGCAGCCCTGCCTGCCCAGGGCTCCTGATGGTAGATCCCTGCCCCTTCTGGGCTGCCTCCTCTTTCACACAGCTGGCCCACTTCTGAGGACCCTGGGTAGGGGCTGGTCCTTGGAGGAGACAAGCAGGGGAGGTTGAGCGCTCAGGTCGGCCGGATCCCTCTGCCCTGCCACGTGGGCCGGCTCCTGGTTTCTGGGTAGTACCAGCTCTGCACCCCGGGCCTCCAGCAAGAGAAAGTAGTGCCGCTGCTCAGCCACTTCCACGTTCCTTCCAGGGTCTTCGCGCTAAAATTCTAGTTGCTGGTGCTGGTGTAGCCCCCTTCAAGACGGCAGCAGCAGCTATGCCCAGCGCTATCTGCAGGGCGGGCTGCAGCCTCCTGAGCCTGTGGTGTCTGCCCGGTGACCGGGCTGCTGGGGAAGAGGAGGTAGCAAGGAGGGGGTGCAGTTATAATATTCCAGGGTGTTATATTGCATACAGATGTCATTATTGTTTTCTAGAGTTTACTTCTAATGCATAAGCATGAATAAAATGATTTAAAAACAATTATATAGACGTGAAATTAGCATGATAACGTGTAACGCACATCCATGTTTTTCCTTCAAAAAGTGGGCAAACGAGTGTGCATTATACATTGCAAAATAGGATATCTACTGGATTTGTAATCCCTAACCGTTTCTTTGGGGGCGGGGGCATGTTATTTAAAAGTCTGGGTGGACCAGAGCCTAACGGAAAGCTGAAATGATTGTAAACACTTTTCTCTAGAAATGTGTTTGCGTTTCTCCATAGAAGAAAACAACTTGTAAGAAACTTTCACAAAATACAGTTGTTACTAGTTTCCTGCTCCTTTTAGGGTACAATGCTCCAGGCATATTTTTTTGTGTATTCCTGGTTCAGTCTTTCTGAGCAAAATACACTGACTAACTTGGTGAAAAATGATTGCATGGAAGACGCTCCTGGAAGTTAGAGATAGTATATTATTTTGAAGATATACCTAGATTTATTTTGTCTGAAGACATTTGTTTAGATTCTAAAGTAACAAAACATAGAGCTGCTTTCTCCTTCTTCCTTGGAGGAATTTTCTTACATTCACACTAAAGATGTCCTCAGTCCGAAGAAGATGGGCCGATGTGGCGGACAGCCCACACACCTACAGCCTGTGAGTCTCCCCATGCCAGACGCCTCTGCCCTGATGCGCAGAGAACTGACCCAGGTACCAGTAACACGTATCATGCTTAGTACGAGGGCTGTGGGATATGCTGTGAGTGATAAATACCTAGTTCTGTGATCAAGAAACTTCATGTTTTCTATCAAAATATGAATTAACGCAGAAGACGAACAGCTTCTGAAGCCACCAATTGCATCCCAGGCTTAAAACTATTTTTTAGCATAATGAATAAATAAATAAATAACTTTAGTCTCTTTTTCCTGTAGAAACATTACCTATGAATTATTTTTCAGCTTAAGTGTTCATGTAACACTTTAATTTTTATGAATTATATTTTAAGGTTTGTAAAAAATAAGATTATACTAATTACTAAAATATTATAAAATAAAAATGTTTAAACTGTTTTAAAACTGTGCTTTGTTTAACTTTTCCTAAGGTTAGAGGGATTTTATTTTTTGGCCTATTGTACATGCATTCAGCACATTAAGCTGAACAATTATGTACATATTATTAATTTGACCAAGTTGCCTAATTTCTCCTCATTTAAATAGTTTTTTTAGGTCTCAGAAAATTGATGCACTATTGCTATGGACGATTATATGTGCAACACATATTGCTCAGAAAATCACACTTTTTTAAAGTTTTATAAAGTTTATGGGCTTTCATTTATTTCTTATAAAATATTTGACTGGATTATATGCAATTACTTAATAATTCTGAATTATTAATATTAAAGCTTCTTATGTAGACTTAAAAATTTTGTATTTTTATCTGTTTCACCAGGGGGTAATTATTTTGCAGAAAAGAAATAGAAAATCAATTTAATTTTCAGAATAACACAGATTAAAGCCAACACAATAGGATTTATCAGAAAATGACTCAGTAAAAAAATAGGGAAAATATTTACATTATCATTCATATTCTACATCAAATCCCGAACTAGTAGACGGTTATTGTTTAAAAAGTGGGAATATATAAATCATGTCTAAATCTTGAGAATGAACAAGAGGCTCTTTGATGAAAAAGTCAGCTGATGAGATAATAGATGATAATTACACTTCTAAACTATGCTGTTTGTGTGTGTGTGTGTGTATACATACACTTTTTATATATCCTTATATTTATTTTATATGCAGTCTTTTGTATATATTTGTAGGAAGTGGACACTAAAGAAAATTCCCAGATTATGGAAAAATAGGGCACATGGTATATTTTAATTAATACATGACGTAGAAAATTCCATGCCATAGAAGTGTAGTAGTTATGTCTTGATATGTCTGTCAAAAATGTAGTTTTGTCCTGATAGGTTCTACTATTTTTAACAGCATAGATGAGATAGAGCTAAAATTTGAGTTACATTAAAAGTTACTAAATATTCTATTCAGTAAATTCCAATTCAGAACAGAATTTTTAATTTTATATCTCAGCAGACATTTAACTTTAGTAAGTTTCAATTTTTTTCCCTATAATATGCACATGTAATGCTGTGATACCAGCAATATTCTCTTACCATTGTAAACTAAAATACTAATGTATTTTTAAAGAATTTTTGTAAGCTGTTTTATAACTTAATTATGCTAATCTTTTCGTAAAACTCAATTATACTGGCTAACTTTTTATTTTTTTATTTTTATTTAATTTACTTATTTATTTTTTAGACAGTGTTTAACTGTTTCCCTGGGCTAGAGTGCTATGATATCATAACTCACAGCAACTTTAAACTCCTAGTTCAGGAGATTTTCTTGTTTCAGCCTCCCAAGCATCTGGGATTACAGACACCAGCCAGGACACCAGCTAATTTTTCTATTTTTAGTAGAGAGAAGCCCTTGCTCTTGCTTAGGCTGGTTTGGAACTCCTAACCTTAAGTGGTCCACGTGCCTTGACCTCCTAGGGTGTTAGAATTGTAGTGTGAGCCACCCGCACTCAGCCTGGCTAAGTTTTTTAAATCAACCTGGGGATCAAATAATGATGTTTTGGACTTTTTTGTTTACTGAGTTTTGTTTTTGCATTTTTGTTAAGAGGGGGAGGTGTGGATTTCCTACAAATAGGTAATGTATGCCAATTAAACATCTCTTATATATTTATGTAAACACTTGCATTTATTTCCAAAGATTTTTATCTGCAAAAGCTCACACACCCAAATACTATGAAAAATTATATTTTTCATTTAATAAGTGACTATTTAATTGTATTTGCAATGTTAAACGCTATGTCAAGATTTAGTCTATCTGTGTTGAAGAGGGTTATTGGACAATAGTTTTTGAGTTATTTATGTGTGCACTTTTGTCTATTTATGATATCAGATTATTACTAGCTTTATAAAATCAATTGGGAAGGATTCTCTCCTACAGATTTTCTAAAAGAAATTGTGTCTATTTGTGCCCCTTCCTTGAATATTAGTTAAAATTCTTAGTGAAATCATTTTATCTTGGAGCTTTCTCTTTCAGGAGTTTCTAAAATTAACAATTAAGTGTCCTCAATATTAATATTTTTAGGACCATGATTACACTGAGACAGAAGAGTCATTGCTGGGTTTCAGTGTGGAATTTAGGTGAGGGCTGGGGTGGTGGGCATGGGGGTGTGGCTATCAAGGAGCAGGAGGCGATCCCTGTGGTGTGGTTACACTTGTCAGAGAATGACATACACACATTTCCTGTTCCTATGTCAGTTTCCAGATTTTGGTAGTGTATTACCGCCGCATAACATGTTATCAGTTAATATAGCTGGGTGAAGGATAAAATAAGAAGAATTCACATGTATGTCCCTTAGCCTTTATCAGTTACAACAACAATACCACACTTGTCAGAGTATAAGTACAGCACTACCACTTGTTTACATTTTCTGTAATTCACTGCCATCTGTCATCGGTTTTTGTAGCAGCTAAACAGGTGACTTAAATAGGAATACAATAAGAATTGACACTTCTGCAACTTCCACAGCTTTAAGAATGGCACAAGTTTCTGCTATTACATCTGGGAGGCAATATTGCTTTTATGCATTTCCTTGGCTATGGTGTGAGAATTTTTCAGGGTCTTTCCCTGGTCATTTTCTGTCACAATTATTAACAATCCACATTTCAAGGAACTAATTTGAATATCTTTCCCGTTAGTATGTATGTGCACCTACATTATTCATTCAGGAAATGGGACTTTCTGTGCAGACATAGACTCATTTGACTCACTGAAAGAGGAATACATGGACCAAATTTACTAACTGTTTTCCATACATACCTACTCTTTGAAGAGGGCTATGCTCAAAGCTAATTATCCCCAGTGTCAGTGTCAGGTCACACACTGTATCAGAGGCGGGTGTTCCCTTTTCCATGTGTGCCTATGGCCACAAATTTCTTGAATTAATGAATAAAAGAATCTCTATTGCATATACATGCTCTGGCATCAGGTTATTTCTAAGAGGGGTATAGTCCTTGCTTTAAAAATTGGCCTCTCAATCTGAAAATTGTTTCAGGCTTAGAAAATAGGTACATTAGGTAAATAATTGAGACTTTCCACTAAAGTGGATGACACCAAACTGCTGCTTATCCACATTGAATGTCACACACACGCACACACCTATACACAAATTGAAAAAAAAAAAAAAATTAAAAAAACCCTGTTGGCAGCCTTTACCTTAGGAACCATGATGATCTCTTATCTATTGCCAAACTTCCCACATAATAGAGCTCCTTAATTGCTGTGTTGCCATTAAATGGTCATAGGAATTATGTTGTTCATTATCTCTCTGCAGAGGTTAAGTGTTGCTACCTTTGTTTGCTCTTCCAAGATTCTATATAACTATGACATTTGTTCCTTCACAGGATCACCTGCTAATCGTTCTTGGCCTACACCAGCAATAGTTAAGGCTATAGAAAAGTGCATTCCTTATAGCTTAGTAAAATTAATGTCCTTGGACATCCTGAAGTGCACTGCCACTCCAGCATGCCCAGTTCCTTAGTCTTTTTATTAGTTCCATGATCCTCTATCATGACATCTCTGGAAACTTTACCCCATAAAATGGGGGCTGTAGTAATTCCAGGAGCCATGCTTAAACCATATGAGAACTAACTGCAGATGCCTGCAAATCCACTGACTTCTGTTTGTTCCAAAGTATAAAATTCTATATTCTCACGTTCTTACTCATCCAGTTTTATATTGTGGTCTACCACCTGCAGAAGCCACCAGGGCTGATTTTTCTGCTTCTTACTAACACGGGTTACCCATGTGCGATGACTCCAAATAGAAATCATCTCTCTCCTCATTTATGGGGTCCAACATTTTTAAAAACTGTGGAGAGACCTAACCTTCACTTTTTACTAAATAGCTAAGAGGGACTCTGTAAGAAGATTTTTTTTTTTTTTTTTTTAATTTTTGGAGGGGGGTTGTGTTTTGCAAAGAGTCTGCTCAGATAGAGCAGAAAAGTCTCAAGAGGTGAAAAGTCTCAAGGGGTGTGATAGCCTAAAAAGGGAAAGCGAGCTACTTCTGAAGGATTGGAGTGTTCAGTGCGATCTGGTTGTTCAACGTTTCTGAATTCCTTCAGGATTAACTCAGTGTCCCCATTGGAAGTCCCATGGTCCTCTCCCTTCCCTTTCTGACCCTGATTTTGACAAAACAATTCCATTACAAATTCTGCTGCTCCTACAATCAGATATTGCACCAGATTATCAGCATCAGTTTTCCTCCAGTTGCAGAAATCACAGGCTCTTAAAACAATTGCATGGATACTTTCTAACTTTCCTACCACACATTCAATTACTAATTGGCTGAATTATTATTTTCCCTGTTTAATGCATTTGTGATTACAGAAACAACCAATAAATTCCACAGTCCTTGTAATAATCTCTTAATGCCATAGACATAACCAGACACAGTGGATCTTATGCCTGTGTTGCTTTATAGATGGTTGTACCCAATGAGTACATGTAAAATGATATCAAGGGCCGGGCATGGTGGCTCACACCTGTAATCCTACCACTCTTGGAGGTGGAGGTAGGTAGATTGCTTGAGCTCACGGGTTCTAAGCAATAGCGAGACCCAACTCTAAAAAATAACCAGGCCTTGTGGTGGATGCCTATAGTCTTAGCTACTCAGGAGACTAAGGCAAGAGAATCATTGGAGCCAAAGAGTTTGAGATTGTAGCTATGATACTACAGCACTCAACCCCAGGGCAACAGAGTGAGACTCTGTCTCAAAAAAACAAACAAACAAAAAAAAAAGGTATCAATTATAATGCTGAATAGATGAGAAATTAGTACTATTCCACTGACCAATCTGTCACTACAGTATCTAATTGATGAGCAATCTAATTTTAGTCCCACATAAATATGTTTTTTTGGCTGGAAATATCTCTGTTACTCAGCGACTTTGGTGAGACTTCCAGAAGAAGACGTGAGACAAGAATCTATTTTCAACCCACTTACTTTTAAAAAGTCTATCAAGAAAAAAGTTAAAAAGTCTACCAAGGAAACCAATCAAATAGTGAGGAAAGCAAAATATAGAAGGGAAGAAATTTTAAAAAAGGTATGATGTCAAGCAAGATCCTATAGAGAGTAGTTTATTGTATATCTGTTAAAAGGTGGTAAGTATAAGTTATGCTGCGTATTCACCCTGCTATGAGAAGAATAAGCTGGAACACACATCAATTGTGCCTTAGTTTTGTGTGAAGGGCAGCCCCAGGAGAGATGTGAACTTGTCAGCACCTCTGCCTGTTATTGGGTATTCCGGTGCAGGTTCAGGTACCCACAGGGAGTTCTGTTCTCTGAAAAAGAGTCAAAAACACTGGCTTTTAGTCGCAGAAGGATAGTGATGAATGGTAAAGGAGGAATTATACCTATAATGAAGAAAATGAGGAAGAGCAAGAATGTTTAAGTAATAGGACAGTTGTATTGAAAAATATATTTTAAAATTCTGAAGCAAGCAAAGAAGTTAGGTCTGGAGTTTGATAAAGAGCATCCAGGGAAGAAGGAACAAAGAAAAATGAAGGTCTTCAGAAAAAAATCGCCATATAGGGCATGAAAACCAACAAAGAGACAATGAGCATGGAGCAGAGAGAAGGAAAGAGGAGAAGGGCAAGAGATGATATCCACCAAGTAAAGCGAGGTCTGTGGCCTACATACACACAAATAGTGAGGCTGCATACACTGCGACCTGCTTCAGCCACGTTAATTGAGATGCTGCCAAAAAGACAGTATTGGTGAAGGTGGGGGTCACTGTTCTTTTCCAAAGCACAGATTTCAGAAAACGGACCCAGAACTTTTTGCTTTTCAGCTGCGTAAGAAATCCTTGACTTCTAATGATGGAGTCAAATACTCAAAAGCATCCACATCTTGATATAGCAAGACAGAACTTTCATCCCAGTCCCATATCCAGCACTGCCTTTTTGGCGGTAGAATCAGATATATCGTTCATACACATGAACATACTCATCTGAGATCTGCAGTCTGTGATGAAACATTTGTGCTTGACCTTGGCAATATCTCTGGCCTTCACAGAACTTTGCAGATGGACAGATTTTTATTTATTTTTTTTTTTTTTTCCCCTGAAGGAAAGGTGGCAGAGAACAGGTCTTACTCTATTTGAGTGTTGAATCTCAGGAGTGGATCACATTTGATCTTGCAAGTTGTAGGAAGAATATTGGTTTTTACTCTTAGTGAGATGTAAGCCACTAGAAAATTTCAAAATAGGACTGTCAAGACCTGACAAGATTTCAAAGGCTATCTAAGGCCACAGGAGAGTCAGCAAACATGGACACAGGAGAACTGGTGTGGAAATTGTGTTGTGGTGAGAAGTGATTGAATCCTAGACATATTTTGAAAGTAGAGCTGACAGTTTTCTGAAGGACCCATAATATTGTGTGAAAGAAAGAGAGGAACATGAGGACAGCAAGTACTTCCACTGAAGAAACTTGAACTATTTTCAATTTAGAGAGAGTGAGAATAGGCACAAAAGAGACCTGGATGATGAACTGGGTCCTGAGACACTGTGACATTTAGAATCCAGAATGTGAAGAAGAGCCAGCCAAGCAGAGAGATGAGGGGTGACCAAACACGTAAGTGAAAAATACAATAAATTCGTATTCTGACAACCAAGTAAATAAAGTATCTCAAGAAGCAAGAACCTAGATATGTCCATTCCTGCTGAAGGAAAAGTATTAATGACATGATTTAGAAACATAAAGATCATTAGTGTCACCATCATCATTTTCCTGGATCAGTGCCATCAGATCTATGCTAGATGGGGTTTCCTTGAAGACAGACTCTGGAGTGGAGACTGCCATGCAGTTTACAAGGCAGTGCTCTCCTGAACAACACTTGTGAGAAGTAACTAGAAAGAATCCTCATCAGAAAGAAGGAAAGAGTTAAAATGTGTTGCTTTTGAAAGAAGCCTCTAAAAAATAATATAAGAAGTTCTAGAACTGGGGTGACTCTGCATTGACATACTAAATTAAGGTTCAGGAATCAGGTATAGCTTTAGGTAGTGCAGCTTCCATCAGCCCAGGGAAATTTTTTTTTCTTTCTTTCTTTGGGTTTTTTTTTTTTTTTTTTTTTTTTTTGTTTTTTTTTGCTGGGAAAACTTCTAGGCATATAGCCATCTGGAAGTTACCTGCAGCCAACTCTTCCAGCAACTGGGGAAATGAGTGCCTTACTCCTGATGGGGAATCTGCATGGCATTTCACAGCATCTCATACAGTGTAAGTAAGGGTCACTCTGCTACCCACCTCGCTCTCATATAGTCTCTTCTCAACACAGAAACCAGAATAATTTTGTTAAAACAGAAGTTCAGATCATGTTGAAAACCTTCCAATAGCTTACCTTCTTACCTTCTTACGGAGAATAAACACTAAAGTCTACACAGAACCCTGCGATGTCCAGCGTAACTTGACCCTGCTTTATTTCTCTTACCTTACTCCCTACTATTTTTTTTTTTTCTCTTGTCCTTCTTTGACGTTTTTCTATAATAAAAAGACATAGCCCAGGCCAGAGACTTTGCACTTTCTCTTTTCATATACACATACTTTGGGTGCTCTCGCCCTAGAAGAAAACATTGCTAAGTTTTCACTTTGTTCTTTGATCAAACACTATCTTCTTAGTAAGAAAATCTCTTGTCACCCTATTACATATTGGAATAAACTTTTCAACCTCTGGAAAACTCATTCTTCATCTCTGCCCTAGTTATGAAGCATTTGCAAACTTCCAGGTAGTTGCAATACTTACTTTATTGAATATTTGTCTATTCTCACTACAAATGAGTATGCTAAGAGCAACTGTGTGTTTGCCTCATCACAAGAAATGGAGCATAGACCAATTCTATCACAATGGCAGTGTCCAGTCACTATTTGTTGAACAAATGAATAAATGAGTGTAATAAATGAATGATGAAACAAATTTTGCAGAAACTATGGAAATTACTTAGCCATTTATTAGTGAATCCATTAAATGAAGGCATCCGTACTGAGTAATGTTGCATCACCATCAACAATGAGGAGTGCAATATGTACATGAAAATCAAATACAGAACTGGTAGCCTATGTTTTAGACATGTTTTATCTTGGATTATTTTGTTATTTACTTTGGGTCTGTACACAGTCAAAATTTTTTAAAAAATAGGAAAATCTTGGCTGATTACTAACAGTAGCAATGTCAGATCACTTTGAAAATGATTTAATTGAATTAGTTATGAGCTAAAACTCAGCATGTCAGGTTAAATGTGTGTGAAAAAATATTTATGTCTGTCTGCATACATAATAAGTTGTTCTGATAAATTACCAAAGCATGAACATTCTCACACATCACTTTTATCTGAGTGATTTTCAAGGTGGTATTTTTTTTTTTATTTTGATGCTTGATAGGGAGAGATTTTTGTTTCAGCTAGCATTCTATATGATATGATTAAATTATGCACACATGTTTACCTAAAATGGTATGTACTATAAGCCAATACTATCCTTCAAATTTGTTTCTTTCAGCAGACCGATGCATCAGTAGAACTGTGTGATTTTGCTTCATCATTCAAATATAATGCGAGCACTGGAATGTGTTAAAAAAGAGTTGAGACATGATTAATAGATTTGTATGAAAATATACTGATAATGCCATCTCAATATTATGCTTCCTCATCCTTGTCTTCATTTTAGACATATTTCATATTCAAAACAAAAGTAGCATATCCTAACTCAAGCTATGGGATGGCAATTTTATATTGTTATATAAAATATGGTTCCAGCCAATGTCACCTGGCAAAAAAGTTAGCTATTAATTGATCTTCTTTTCAAGGCTAGTCTTAACAACATAAAATAGGACACAAGATTATGACTGATGTAAGGTAAAATAAAAAATAATGTAATACCAAAACATAATGTTATCACATATCCTTTATACATATTAAACAGAAAGAAGCTCATAGAGATTTGAAAAGATTAGCAAACGCATTTTTAGGAAGAATCCTTAAATATTTATCTCGTATTTTCTGCCTTGTCTCTGGTCTGATAGGATCCTGGAGTCTCATTTCTCGTCACACTCTTATGGGCCTTATTTTTCCCAAGACTTTCAGCAACAGCAACAGAAGCATCTCAATAAATACAGAATAAGTTGCCTCCAAAAATAACGTTCACATAATCTAATTTAAAAGGATGGGAAGTCAAATCAGATGCCAAATTTATTTCTGATTATTTCAAAAGGGTCCTAGTTCACAAGTAATAGTAGGGGACATTGAGGCAGATTGCCAGGTTCCATCACATAGTGAGACTTCTAAAGTTTATGTAAATGAAAGGTTTAGTGAGTACTTACAGCACAGGTTATTTTTCAGAAAAAGAGGTAATTAGATATATTAAAACCCGTAAGTGTTTCAAACAATGCTCAGCTCTTAGTAAGCATCAGTAATGATAACAGAAGCTATTATGTTTTTATCTTTAAAGATGTGGTATGCACCTATATCTCTAATAGACTTATTTTTTTCTTCCTGGTAATTGTTCTGAAATAATGTTTACTATTTCCTCAAACAGAAGAAACATGTACTCTATTAAACTTTTTTTTCCTGTGCCTCATGTATTCCTATTTTTTAAATTTTAGCACACAACTGTTTATGAACCTTTAACTGATAGCCATATCTCTTGTAGGCATGTGTCAATAAATTATAGGAATAAAATGGTCAGGTTCATGTATGTGGTGAGGAATCACTTTGCTCAATCTCATGATAATAATTGCCTCTGGGTGGTGGAAGAGGAATGAATTATACTTCTAAGTTTTGTTAATTCCAGTTAATAGAAATGTGGGTTCATGAAATATTTTTTATTGTAGTTTGATTGGTTACAATGAAAAATAAGTTAAATTAAAGCTGCTTACCGTTCCTTTACTGAATTTTGTTTTTCTCCTTAGTTGGTATGCTTTACTCAGTACCTTTTTGCAGAAAACTTCGCAAGACTGGAAGGCAGCAGTTCTCAACCTGTGGGTCGTGACCCCTTTGGGGGTTGAACAGCCCTTTCACAGGGGTTGCCTCAGATGATCCGGCATATCAGATATTTCCATTATGATTCATAACAGTAGCCAAAATTATAGCTATTAAATAGCAACAAAAATAATTTTATGTTTGGGGGTCACCACAACACAAGGAACTATATTAAAGGGTCGCGGCATTAGGAAGGTTGAGAACCACTGCCGTAGGAGTTAAGACTGCCCATTACCTAAACTTTGTTTAATAATATGTGATAACTAATCCTTTGTAATGCATTCCCATGTATAATATATTATGCTTTCATTTTTTAATACTACTGTTTTCTTGCCTCATATGTACATAGTAAATTAAAATATAATTAAGTAAATTACTACATTGTTTAAGATGTTATAAAAATATCTATTGCAGTTTACTTATTTCTTTTCTGTAGCACTGTTTTCCTGTGCAAAATATTTTATTTTTAAGTATTCAAAATTCTCACTACTTTTTATATATATTCATGATTCTATATCTTAATAGAATGACTTCTCCCACTAAAATATATTCTCCAATTATACTTTGGAAATTTTCATTTGTTTTTAAAGTATTATTTTCTGGATACATATTTAATATGTGAGTCAAGATGAACTCATTTAATAAAAAATTAATTGAAGGCAGTAGAAAGCAAAATTATATTCCATGCTATCCTCATCGACAAATTCTTAATTTATATATTCTAGAGACACAAGGAGGATTTGGGACTGGGGACAATAAATAAGCAGTAGAAAAGATGTAACCAGAGTATCACAAATGATGTAAACAATAGCATAAGAAATTATTTAACATACTTCTATGTCATGAAAGTCACTCTAGAGTCATAGAATTGAAAAAACATCATTACTAATATTGGGATGTAGTATTTTAATCAGGCTAATAGGCCCAGATACAGATGATAAAAATTTACCTCATCTTGAGAAAATATTATAAAACATATTAGAAGTGTGGGGACTGTGAAGCCAGGAGCATGAAAAGAATGAACTGGATCCTTGGAATCCATTCTGTTTGCCTAAATAATAATTCATTCACTGGATACTAAAATATGACAGAAAACCTGAGGATTAAAATAAACTTTTTGTCTCAACATTCTTAAAATTACATTTCAGTCTGATATTTTATCTTCCTTTTGAATTGATTTTATCTGATTTGCATATGCAGTGAAACAATAAATTTTCATGCATATCTTATGAAAGGTATTAAGGAGAAAAATGTTAGGAATTATGATGTTCTAGGAATGACAAAATGAAAACCATGTTCCTAAGTTATTTTTGTTTGCTTTAGACTACACACACACACACACACATACAATACATTCACACAGACACAAATCAACTTTCCTTTGTAAATTGGGGTATGATTATAACACATTGAATTGTGAATATCCAGGACAAAAGCAATGTCAAAAATTAGTCAACTAATATGAAAATGTTTCCTACAGGGAATTATTTCTTACACTTGAGCAATTAACTCTTTCATTTACATAAGAATTCAGGACTGAAATTCTAAATATTAAGCCTCTTCCCCTTTTAAGGACACTGAAAGTCGCCTGTAGAATACCTATTTTTCCTGACTATAAAATGCATATTTTTTCTGACTGGATACAGTAGGAAGTTAGTGTCAGTCTATAACTTGATATTTAATCCTTGATTAATATATTAGATTAGGTTGGTAAAGATTTGAGTGTAGGGGCTCTGGGTGTAGGACAAGTTAAAGAACAGGACTGCTGGGAACATCCCAAAACACTCTACCTGTTGAACTTCACAAAAAGCGTGACTCACACACTTTGTGTAATGTAAGCAATTACCGTAAGTTTTATTTTGAAGGATATAAATTATTCTGATTTATTTTGAAAGGCATGTCATAAGTGTTAGGATTTTAGTTATTGAATCTATTATGCCTATCCTTGCTAGGGTTCTGAAAAACTAGATAAAAGCAGCAGTTAGGCTATATATATTAGGGCTATGTGGAAAGTATTCAGCAAATGAAAAAACGGTATTAACAATGGCTGGAGCTTCCAGCACTGGAAGTTTAGGCAGAGCAATGAAACAAGAGAAAGATATCAAGGGCATCCACATGGGAAAAGAAGAGATTGACCAAGGCAGGGAAAGACCTCCACAGAGAGGACTGTGGCTCACTGAGGAAGGACATGAAGATGAGCTGTCATTGCTTGTACTGCATAACTTCTTTTAAAACTGAGTGGCTTCTCTTAACATTTAAAATGTGATACAAGACAAATATTTTAAAATGAAATTCATAATTAAAAAGGAAAGCATGCTGTATAAATTTGGAAAATTCTCAGTATGGCTGTGTAAAGAATTAAAATAGCATACGTAGGAGAGAAAATCATGATGTGGTTTGAAGAAAGTCAGTGGCTGTTCATGAAGACAAGGGGAGAATGACCCTGAAGATGCTTGAGGGTTCTCTTCTCATTGCAGGCCTAGGGTACCAGGCCCTTGACAGCAGAATGGTTGAATGTGAGTTCAGGGCTCACTGCAAGTGGCCCCTTCAAGTGTCTACTCCCACAATTATGTACAGTGCTCCTTATCTATCCTAGGTCTGTTTCAGGCTGGCCCAAGTGAGGCTTGGGCTATTCCTCTAGAAGGTCCAGGAAGTTAACCTTGGCAGTGTCCATGTGTTGGTTGGTGTAGCATAAGAACCATGGAAGCAAGGCTGCTGGTGCCTAAGTTCAAAGAATGCCTCAGAGAGCTTCAAGGTTCAGGCAGAGACTGCCACAGTGGGAGAACCACTGCAGGAGCTTCTCTCTGAGGGAAGGTCTTGTGAAGTTGTGGGGATGGAGCAACCAGTGTGAGTGCCAGCTAGGGAGAGTCACAGCCACCCGACTCCAACTGTGAGAGTTATGGTGTGGGCTGCAACCCTATACATTCAGGAAATTTGTTTCCCATGAGACCTTGAAGATTCAACCTCCACTCTACTGTGCACAGGAGGGAAGGTATGGAATCAAAGATGCTTCTCAAGTCTTAAGCTTTAGTTTTGTTTGCCCTGTTGATTTTTGGACTTACTCAAAACCATTTCTTCTTTTTTCCTCTATTTCTTCGTTTTGTAATGAGAATCCTGTATCTACCCTACCATTACATTTGGAAGCTTGTAACTTGTTTGGTTTCTCAGACTCAAAGCTCTAGGAGCAATTTCCCTCAAGATGAAACTTATTTTGAGTCTTGCCTATATGTGAAATTTACACTTTCGAATTGATTTACACTTTTGAATTGATCTAGATTGAGTTAAGACTCAGGGATATTAGGATGAAAATAATGTGTTTTGTATATGAAAAAATGTGAAAAGGACATGAATTTTGAGAGGCCACGGGCAGGATATATTTGTGCCTTCCAAAATTTATGTTGAAACTTAATTGTCCATGTAATAGTGTTTGAGGGTGTGACCTTTGGGAGGTGATTAAGTCTTGAGGGCTCCATCTTAATGAATGGGCTTAGGTGTCCTTTTAAAAGGACTTGTTGGAGGAAGGTCATTACTCTTAACCTCTGTCATGGGTGTGCACAACATTCCTCCCCTTTGTGTATGCAGAACTCCAGGTGATTTCTTAGAAGCTGGGACAGGACCCTCCCCAGACAATAGACCCGACAGTAGCCAGATGGTTGACTTTAAGCCTCTCGAACTGTGAGAGATAAATTTCTATTGCTCAAAAATTATCCCATCTCATGTATTCTGTTACAGCAGCACAAACTTAAGACAATCTTTTTCTAATAAGTCTAATGTCTGGGTCTCCTCAGAGATAGTTTGTGTTGATTTCTTTTGTTTCATTGAATAGAATATAATTTCCTGTTCCTTCATATGCTCTGTGATAATTCCTTAAAACTGGACATTTGAAATTATAATGTGATAACTCTAGAAATCAGATTTTCTGCGTTTCCCAAGGTATGCTTTTGAAAAATTGCTGAAGGCTATAGTATCCCATCTGTCCAGTAACTTTTCTCAACTATTTTGGCAGGGACTTTATTTATTGCAGTATGTCAGTGGTTGAAGCCTACATTCCTTAACATCTATTCATGTCATGTTTCAACATAGATTTTTTTGAACACCAGGAAGTAGAAAACAAATGAACAAAACTCACCTCTCACATTTTTTGGCCACTTGACTGTGTGGCAGCTGTCCTTCAACACTTAAGCACATTTGCACTGAGCCTGGAGATCAGCCCAGGGAGAAAGCCTAAGATTTTCCCAGATCATGCATCTGACCCTAGTCAAGTATGTATCTAAATTCCCTGTAAAATGCCCTAATTGCCCCCCAAACTGTATTGCAACTTTCCTCTCTGGCCTTAAGAATTCTATTGTATTTGTTTTTCAAGTATAATTTTTTGCTCCAGGCATCTATGAATTTTTTTTAATCTATCAAACAATATTTTCAACAAATGTGCATCACTTTTCTGGCCTACATTAGTTCAATGAAGCAGAGAGGTATACCTTCCACTAATCCTTCTGGTAGTCTCCAGTTAGCTAAAAACAGATTTACACAATTATTTGTAAATCACGTGTATTCTTCTTCTAATACAAGGGACCAAAATGTCAACTGGAAACATGGACCTCTGTCTTTAAGAATGTCACCAACCTGGGGAAAGGGTGCAATAAGAGCAAACAGAAATGCGTAGATTTTTCCTTTCATTTCAAAGTTGCCTTTGTCTTGATTCAGTGTTCACTTGGTTGCTGTAAATCTTTGACTTTTTTTAAGAGTCCTGACAGTGTTGGTTCTGATGGTTGCTTACTATTTTTCAATGTTTTAGTTGTAAGGAAAGGAGCTTAAAGCTGCATACTCCACCATTTTTCTGAAATCACCCTGGATCTGTCATGTTTTCTACTCCCTTAGAAATATTTCAAAATGCTACACAGGGGGAAAGAGCAATCTCTCTTCAAAATCTCTGCTTTTCAGATGTTCAGCAGACCTGGGAATCTGTGTGACCTTCACTGTGGCAGGATAAGTCTGTCTTCCTCAGAAGGACATTGAGTTTATCCACATTTCCTTATAGGCTAGATACTTACCAGATGTGAGGTGGAAATAGAATTCATACACACATAAAATTAGTCACTTGCAATTGAAAAAACCAGCAACATCATTTTGCTATTATAAATATTGAAATTGGTGAAGCATCACAATTATACATGTTTCAAATATGTTAAATACTACCCATACTCCAAGACAAAAAATAACGAACAAGGAAAAAGCATCTTTAATTATAGGATTATTGATTAAAAGAGTTGGTGCTCAGGTCAAACCTGGTTAGCATTTCTTTTTTAAAACTTCTGTTTTACAGCAGGAAGAGCTTTTAGTGTGACAGAAGTATTTTCTGAAACAGTTCAGTCTAGGGAATGCTAATATTTTAATCTACATGCAAGTTTGTTTATTGAAAACTAATTATCTTTAACTCTTGTGTTTGAGACTCTAATAAATTTCTTTGTAAATCATGAACAATTTAGTTGTATGATTTTAATTATATTAATATGTGTACAGTTCTGGCTGGCTATCTTTAATTTTACAGGATGCAAGAAGATGAGCAGGGAAGTGGATGATAATATTCTTATTGTTAAATGTAAATTCCTTACTTCTTTCTCAAATTAACCACCAATGTTCATAAAATTATTAGCAACCACATTTAGAAAAATAACAAGAGTCCCTTCTTCTTAATCTGGGAAACAGATAACAAGGAAGTTAGGGAAGAATCTTTAAAAAAAAAAAAATCTTATAAATCGATTGTGTTCGGGGGTTTTATTTTTTAGCATAATTGAAATATTTATATGAATAATAAAGCAGGTTCTATAACCACTTAAGATAGTCCCAGGAAGCTATTTAGGGATATTTGGAACCTAGGTTGCAATTTTCAGGCTAAGTGGTATTATTTAGTGCTCTGAAGCGTGGTTTAGTTAAATGATACCTAAGGGCTTGATAGATTTGAAAAATGTCTTACAACTTTGCATAATAGCAAACATATCTTAAAAGAGAATCTTAACACGTAGTTTATTTCAAAGAAGGTAAATTCTCTCTTTTTTAATGTTTTGTTATATTCTCCTCAAAGTTTTTTTTTTCTTTTCCAGATAAAAGAAGATAAGCTGATAATCATTTTGAGCATAATAACATTTTATATTTAACTCAAATTTCAGAATTTGCTTTTACTCAATTGCATAATTCTAATATTCTTTATGATAATGCTAAGATTATTTTCCTTGATACTTTAATAATCCTTGGGATTCTCTGGAGCCCATTACAAAACAACACAATTTTAATTTTTTCTGGAGCTTAGAAAGTTTTCACTGTCTCAGCAAGACGAGTTTTGTGGTATTTGTAAAATGATGCATAACAATCAATGACAGTTTGACAGATAAAACGCTACATGAAGAGAGACTCAGTTACCTGTGAAGTCAGACAGCAAGGATTTGAATCACACATCTTCCTCTTACAAGCCTGTGACTTGTTAGCCAATTTATAATTGGTATAATTGGTATAATTTTGGTTTCTTCATCTACTTTTATGGCCATCCTAATAGGAAGTTGCCCATAGGACAACTGCCAAGATTAATGACAAGAGCACTCAGAAGAGTGCCCAGCCCATGATAAATATAAAAGTATTTGTTACCATAACTAGTAGAAGTTAATAAACATACTTACAAAAACTGAGAATGTTTTCCCTGAAAAAGTTAAGTCACAATAAATAGCTCCAAAACAATTTCAGTAGTTGAATTGCTAGAAGAAAATTTTACCTACATATGACAGGGGACATTCAAAAGTATCCAGCCATGTATATTTCTATTTATCACATTACAAGTCTTGACACATTCCAGACAGCCCTCATCTATGTACAGTTGACCCTTAAGAAGAACATAGGTTATGAAGTTTACAAGTCTACTTATATATGGATTTCTTGTTTTGTTTTTGTTTTTGTTTTTTTTTTTAATAATTGCACCGAGGCCTATTTGTTCTGGCAATGGAGGCCCGTTTGCTGTCTATGGTGAATGTATATTGCTCTATAAATTTTCTCATTCTGTAAATCTACCCTTCGCTTCCTTAATAAACTGTTTCATCCTGGCCTTAAAAAAATGAACATCATAATAACTTTACTGAAAAAATGTTGGCAGATTTGCAGCAATTAAAAAAAACTCACAATGTGAGAAGCCTACAAATAACAAAAACTTAAGAAGAAGGTATGTCATAAATGTATAAAATATATATAGATACAATTCCATTTTATCATTTAGTGCCATAAAATCAATTAATAAAAAGTTAAAATTTATTGAAACTTTCTCGTACAATTAAAGGCCATTCACACTCAAGTATAAACACATGAGAAGATGCATCATTAAATCATAACACCATAAAACTGACTTCAGTACATATTGTACTATTGTATCATTTTATAGCTACCTCTTATTGCTATTGTGGTGAGCTCGAATGTTGCAAGTTTTTCTTAAAAACAGCATGTGACCCTGAACATCTCTTTGTGAGCAGTTTGTCTCTCCAGTAACTTGCTTATCACAGTAAAATTGATCTCTTGTATTTCTCATGTATTTTTCATTGTGTTTAGTGCCATACTGTAAACCTCAAATAATATCATGGGACTGATACCAAGTGCCACTAATGATGCTGAAAAGTGCCCCCAAGATGCAGAGAAAGGCATGGCATTACAAGAAAATTTGAATTGCATGATATGGACCTTATATCAAGCTCTGCAGCTGCAGTTACCTGCTCTTTAAAGGTAAATGAATGAAGCACCAGGACCATTATAGAAAAAGAAAAAGAAGGGTGGCACCTGTACCTCAGTTGGTAGGGTGCTGGCCACCTACACCAAGGCTGCTGAACCCAGCCTGGGCCTGCTAAACAATAATGACAAGCACAAAAAAAAAAAAAAAAAAAAAAAAAAATAGCTGGGCATTGTGGTGGACACCTGTAGTCCCAGCTGCTTGGGAGGCTGAAGCAAGAGAATGGCTTAAGCCCAAGAGGTGGAGGTTGCTGTGAGCTGTGACACCATGGCATTCTAACCAAAGCTACAGCTTGAGACTCTGTCTCAAAAAAAAAAAAAAAAAAAGAAAAAAGAAAAGAAAAGAAAGAAAAAAAGAAAAGAAATGAAAAAGAAATTAGTGAAGTCACTGTAGTTATGTCAGCATGTATGAAAACATACTTTGTGAGATATTTTTCATTCCATATTGAAATGCAGGTCATATGTGAATGTAGAATTGCTATAAGATACATATGCAAAATTCTAATATTTATGTTTTAGTCAGTTTAAGATGTTATATTAAAATGTCATAGCCTGGAACAAGTGGGCCATTGTTTTTCACATGCCTATAGTCTAGAAATTCTAAGACCAAGGGACTGACAGATTCAGTTCCTCATGAGGATTCCTTTCTTGGTTGGTGGACAACTGCCTTCTGCAGTGTGCTCACCAGCTCTCTTTTCTGTGTGTGCAAAGGGACCGAGGGAGGGGGGAGGGGGAGAGAGAGAAGAGTCTTCCAGGTGCAGTTACACATTCTGAGGCCCTGAGTATTAGGACTTTGACATTGACATTTTGAGGCACACAGTTTAAACCATAACATCAAGTAACAAAGGGTGTGAAGGAATTAGATTTTATGGAAAGTAAAGGAAGAGGAGATCAAGTACCTGAGAGATGCTGAACACTTACTGATGTTAAAATTCCCAAAGACAGGGACAGGAGCAGAAAGAGAGTCAGCGATATCCCCTTGTGCTGAGACTCAAGACTAACCAGCGGGGGGGGGAGCAAAATGGAGGAGGTCTTCTGGTACAGTCTCAAGGCAAGAAATACTTCCTGAAAGATAAGGACAAGACGTGCTTGCTTAGGATGGGGACATGTGAGAGAAAGAGCTTAGAGCTTCCCCTTGGGAGTATTTAATATTGTCAGGTGACATCTAAGTTTATTAGGGGAAATAAGGTGACTAGAATATTCACAGCATTTTCTAACATATACCTACTATAATTGCTCCATTTGTTTCAATGGACAGACCAATCCTAATGATGCTAATTTATATCTCTCAACTGTTTAATTCATTTTCTTTCTTCAGTTTGTAACTTATTTATTTACTTGTTTATTATTTGATTTAATTTGATTTGATTGTCCTAATAAGAATATAATCATTCCAGAAGAGCTGAGGTCATATATGTTTGCTTAGGACATACACATATTCATGGACATAGCACAGATAGACCTTAAATTTTTTTTTATATTATTTAAAGAACGACTATACTGCAGTTGTGAGCCTCTCCCTGAGGAAAGCCAGCTAGTTTAATGAGAGCAGAAGATGGATGGGTTACTGACTTTGTCAAGAAGCCTTGTCGTTATTTATCTCAATGATTATTAATTTTCTAATTCACAAAGTTAGCGTAATAACTGCCTGTAGTTGTCATAACAGCATAAAAATATAAATAAATTAATTCATATGCCAAAATATAAAGTCACAACATAAATGATAAAGTTGATGTAACAATATCTGGAATACGGAAATGTTGTCCTTCAGTAAGCAAGGTGAATTCCAGCAAAAAGATACCTTACAATTAGTTTTTAAAATTTAGTTTTAGTGGATATGAGTCATATAGTAAGTTATTTTACTTTAAATTCTTATTCATATTAAATTCTTGTCCATATTAGTTTCATTCCACTTTCAACTCTCACTGAGAAAATGCCTTTAGTCATCAATTATATTATTATATTATCTTTTGTCATAAAGACTCCATTGTTCTAACTTGTGAGATTCTCTCAACATGAGAAACTAAACTTTCAGCTGTAAGCTCTAAGTGTGAAGTTGAGACCAAGGCACACATTGGGTTGGTAAATGTTCAGGAGCTGGTTCAACAGGAAAAAGAAACCAGTTTTGTATTTCTGGTCATTTCCATGGTGGAGACACTAACAATGTGGTTGATATCATGGTATAAAAATTGCCTCACTGAATACGGAGTTGAAAAATGATGTACTATCTTTGTTTTTAAATACATTTTAATTAAGTTTATGTTCATAAAATTCTTTTTTTAATGATGAATGTGTGCTATGGTCAAATGTTAATCACCATTAAAGTAGTGTTAGGAGGCAGGAATTTTGATTAATTGTTTAGTTTAGTTATTTTCTCCTGCCTATAACATAATATAGGAGACTGAGTCATTTATTAAAAAAAAAAAAAAAAAAAAACTCAGAGATTTATTTTCTCACATTTCTGGTAGCTGAAGATAAAGGCACCACCATTTGGTGCCTGGTGTGTATCTGATTGCAGCTTCCAAGATGGTGTCTTGAACGCGGTGACATCTGGAAAGGAGAGAGGTTTTGTTCTCATGTGGCGAATGGCCAACTCCCTCAGTTAGACCCTTTTTGTTGTGGTATATATATCCAATCAATCCATTTCTGAGGGCCAGAGCTTTCATTACCCAAACACCTCCCATTAAGCCCGGTCCCTCTATCTCCTTTTATTGAAGAGTAAGTTTCTCACATAAGAATTAAGAAGGACACAAAGAAAATCCAAGCCATATCAGACACAATCAGTTTCCCCCTCCTGCTTGGGATTGGTGGATTTACAAAAGAAGCCTAAAGAGGCTTGTTTGGCCCTTCAGTCCCAGGAGGACCGAAGGTACTCTGTATAGAAAGAGGGTCCTCACCAGGTACCCACTCTGCGTGTGCCTTGATCACACATCCTCCAGAACTGTGAGAAGGAAATTCTGTTGTTCATAAAATCTGGGTTAAATACCCAGTGTATGTTAATTTTCTATACCTTCCAGAACATTCTGAGACAATCTGTTTAACAACTGACTCATGTACTTGCTTAGAATTTCCTCTGGTGAACAGCTGTTATGGATCAGTTGCAGTGAACACTTGGGCCGAGCATGCAGCCTCTGCCACTTCTCCAGCTATCATGGAGCAGGCTTGGACTCACACTTTGTACAAAATCCCAAGCTGACCTGTTAATTTTTTTCCATTCCCATGTCTCCATGTTATAATCTCCTTTGGGATGTAAGAATTAGAAAAATAAGTGTCTGCCCAAAAGTCCCACATTTAGAACTGTAGGACCAGTGTACTCTGAACCCGCAGAGCATGGAGATGACTGACACCATTGCCTGTGTTTCTCTGTTTTCTGCCGTGTTGTACACAGGGAATATTGAGAGAGTTAAGGTGGCCAATGTTTACTGATGAGTTTTATAATCTAAAAATGGATTTCATTTTATGATTCTGTTAGTCTAGTGGCTGTTTATCTGTGAGAGAATGAGAGTTGTTTGGGGATTAGAAATCTTTGGATATAGAGCTTCCCATTTTGATGTTTTTGTTTTTTTTTTTCAACATTTATGTATCATTATTCTATTTACTAAAGAACAAATGACCACTTTCTAGTATTTAACTAAATGAATAAAAAATTTTAAGGCCAAAAAGAAACAAATGCTGAAGGCATCCCAATTACATTTTGTTTGACCAAACGGTAGATTCTAGAACCATTTATATTGTACAGGCACAATTGAACAGGCACAGCCCTAACTTATATAAGGTAGAGCTGTCAGCATGCAGGAAAATAAGGACCTTGAAAACTGGAAATGATAAGGCATCTTTCCAATTCATTTGAATGGAGGTGGCTAAAATTTCAAGCTGTGGCAGTAACATAATCATCTTACTTTTTGTAAACTAGTTATTATATAATTTGCTCAAACTCCATTATCTCTCATTCCCTACATGCATTTTCCTTAATATTCACTCTGGGAAATTTCTCTCCTCTATTCCATTTACCTACTTGGTTATGCTATTTATATTTGGATAACACAAATATTTATTGTCTCAATATTTAAAATTTTCATTATTGTGTTAATAACTTCCTAACTGAGAAAAATGTTAGGCTATACTGTACATGGATAATGAGATATAGAATATGAAATTTTGTTTGCAATAAAAATGAAAAGTATTTTATGAACAGAAAGCAAGTGCCAATGGGGGGGGGGAGAGTATGCTGCCACTAATTAAAAGATTAATTTAATTTCTCATTCTTTCATCTTAAAAGAACAAAAGCAAACATAAAAACAAGAAATAAGAGTTTGTCCTCCATTGTCCATTCCTTTTTCTTTTCAAGTATTGTATGACGACGGAGTGAGAGAGAAAAACAGCTAAATCTTACAGATCTTGACCTAGAAAACTAGTTAGGAAGAAAATCCTATTATCAAATAGGAAATATACCATCAGCATTCCTCAGCTAGTTGTGCTTCTATTTTTTTTTTTTTTTTTTTTTTTTTACCACCATCTAATCAACCCTGTCACTGTATTTTGCTTCTAGTCTCTAAGGAAATTTAACTGGCCAATTTATCAACTATCACTTCTATTTGAGCAAAGTCATGCTATAAGGCTCCCAGGTGCTGTGGATGAGGTTAAGATATGAACTTTCTTTAACTTGGGTCTTCATCACTGACCCCATAGCTCACTAAATTATAAGACAGTTCACAAAACAAAAACAAAAACAAAACAAACAAACAAACAAACAAAAAAAAACATGAGAATGATCATGCCTAGTAAGAAACAGTGAGAAGATGAAAAGAAAACCTTTCTTAAGCAATGAGAAGTCAACCTCTGGATAGTGGATAGGTATCTCCACAAGATTCTTCCACCTTTATGCTAGGATTCCTATAGCCTGCAGCAAAACACATGCTTCACCTTGTCCACAAAATTACGAATTCATTTACCCACTCCCAACAGAAATGTATCCCACAATCATATGTGGAAGTTTCCAGGATCACTTTAAAGTTTCAGGTTAAAATTTTCACTGATATCTCTGTTTGTTCTTTTATAATTTGATGTTATAAAAGTATTTGTCTAAATTCTGAAATTATTTAATACGTATTTAGTTCAATCTCATTGTGATATCTAAGAAAATGCATATATAGTACAGCAAAAACAGCATATTTTGAAAGGAATCAGAAAAGCAAAGAGTGATAGGCTGAATAATTCATCAACTATGAATATCCAAGAAAGAAAGGCAAAAAATGAATGTGAATACAACTAGAGAACAAGTTTTTATTTCTGAAAATGTTTATGGTGCCAGGGCTGAGCTTATCCCAGCCTCCCAACACTCCCAACACTCCCAACACTGACTTTACGTGTTGTTGGGGTTTGTATTCAGCAACTAGCTGTCAATGCTTTGCCTGGTGATAAAAAACAAACCTTTTTTCCAAGTCAGAGTTCTTAAAATTTGTCCATCCAAATATGCCATTTGACTAATTAAATTAATGGGTAAAGCATTAGGTTTACAGAAAAATATCCCAATAAGGTAAATCCTAACATATGGTTGTTCACAGACTAATTTTAGATACATAAAAAATGAAAAATATTCATACATACAATTTTCACATACCAAATATTTTCTATTTCCTTTGGCATGTTCTTCACACAGTGATGCAGCATATTAGATTTCTCTTTAAATGTTGTCATTTACAAACTATGTTGAAATAGTATGTCATGTTAAATGATTTTCACCTAAGTTTCTATATTTTCATGCTGAGCATCATGTGTATTTCCTTTAAATAACAACAAAGTAATTGATTTCACTTTAAATTTCCATCATGTTCTAAAATTATGTTAGAAAAATAACCCATCAAATCTGAATACATTAATTAACAACATTTTAACATCTAACTTAATAATCTGAGGAGAAAATGTCTAGGAAATTATGGGATATGTTGTTGATTGCAATTGATCTGAAATTATCTGTTCATTACCACTCTACATCCTTGACAATTTAACAAGTCAGCCTTCGTGATGATAATGACGCATGTAACACTACACTGTACAGAGAGATGTGGTTTGACAAAATTCAAGGTGTTTACTCATAAGATACTAAGGCTTGATTATACTTTTGATTACCATTCAGAAATTTTCTTCAACTGAATGCTTATTAGTTACTAGGGTTTTTCTTACTAAACTATAATGCAAATGTTTCTTTAAGGGTATATATATTTATGGTTTTCCAATAGTTTACATGTTCATACAATTCAATATGTCAACTGCTATTTATTTGAATGCAACTTGATAATACTGTACAATGTTTAGGAGAATGTTACATTTTGAAAAAGAAACTTTTACTAGGACAATACAGAAAACTATAAATATAATCAAAGCTTGAGAAATAGTCATTATTAATAACTTTTAAGGATTTAAAATGTCTTTATTATACTTCAAGGTATTCTATACATGCAATAAGTCAGTATGATTAAAATTTTAAGAGCAAAAAATACTTTTTAGAATTTTTGTACATTGTCATTTATTTTAGGAACCTAAGTGTGATATCTCAAGAATGTAAAAGCAAACACTGCATGTACTTTCTAATAAATTAAAACTAACCCATGGGCACACAAGTACACAGAGGAAAGCTGTTGGAGGTCATGCAGGGAAGAAGGAAGGAAGAGAGGGACAGAAACCTACCTTGCAGGTACTGTGAAATACTATTGAGTGATGGGCACACTTATAACCTCGACTCAAGCCATGTATCAAAAACATCAGTGTCCTCTTAATACTTTTAAATTAAAAAAAAGAAACCTTGAGATTTCTAAAGGAGCCATGTGAATCTTGTTGTAAGCAATACAGATTTAATTTAATGAAGACTTCAATAGGCTTTGTTGGAAGTGATAAGTCTTAGAGATAAGCCACGGAACATATGTTTCAATTTATTGTTGCATACTGCTGTTTATTTTTAAATGTGCTAGTAGATGAGTGGGGGGGGGGCATTAGAAAGTAAAACAATACTTGACCCCCACTTTTCACCATTAACAAAAATAGATTCTCATTGGATAAAAGATTTATAGTTTCATGTTTATGAAACTATAAAAATACTAGAAGAGAGGGCAGGGAAAACATTTGAAGAAATCAGCCTGGGAAAATAATTTATGAGGAGGACTCCCACTGGCAATTGAAGCAACACCAAAAACACATTAATGGGATCTGATCAAACTAAAAAGCTTCTGCACAGCCAAAAGCACAGTAAGTAAAGCAAACAGACAACCTTCAGAATGGGAGAAGATTTTTGCAGTTTATGCTTCCAACAAAGGTGTGATAACTAGAATCCACAGAGAACTCAAGCTAATCAGTAAGAAAAGAACAAACAACCTAATTTCTATGTGGGCAAAAGACTTGAACAGAAACCTCTCTAAAGACTACAGGTGCATGGCCTACATACACATGAAAAAATGCTCATCAACTTTAATCATCAGAGAAATACAAATTCAAACCACTACGAGATATCATCTAATTCCAGTAAGATTAGCTCACAAAATCCCAAAACTGCAGATGTTAGCGGGGATGTGGAGAGGAAGGAACATTTCTACACTGTTGGTGGGAATGCAAACTAATACAATCTTTTTGGACAGAAGTTTAGAGAACACTCAAGGAACTAAAAATAGACCTACTATTTGATCCTGCAGTTCCTCTACTATGTATATACCCAGATGATCAAAAATCATTTTTTAAAAATCATTTTTTAATAAAGACATTTGCACCAGAATGTTTATTTCAGCCTAGTTCATAATTGCCAAGACATGGAAACAGCCCAAGTACCCATTGACCCAGGAATGGATTAACAAATTATGGTATATATACACCATGGAATATTATGCAGCCATAAAAAATGGAGACTTCACATCTTTTATGTTTACCTGGATGGAGCTAGAACATACTCTTCTTAGTAAAGTATCTCAAGAATGGAGAAAAAAGTATCTAGTGTACTCAATACTACTATGAAATTAATGTATAATCACCTACACATTCATATGAATGGTAAGACATATCTATAGTCCAGAAAGTAGAAGGGAAGAAAAGAGAGAGGGGAGGGAAGGGAGAAGGTGGCAGGAGGGAGGGTATTTGGCAGACCTCACCTAAATGTGTATGATGCAATGGTACATTTCAAAGCTATTAAGAAAAGAGTATAATTGTGATGGATGTATTAATCAGTGAGATGTAAGCATTTCACGTTGTATGTCAAATCAATACACTGAACCGCTTAAATGCATCGATGTACACAGTCATGATTTAATAAAAACAAAAAAAAAATTAAATAAGTAAAAATAGGAACATAAAAAAAAACTAAGAGAGAAGCATGGAATAATTTTTCCCTCAGGGCTTCTATAAGGCTCAACCTTAGTAAGCAACCCTGCTTACACCTTGATTTTGGACTTCTGGCCTCCTGAACTGTAAGAGAATGAAGTTTTTTAACCAACCTAATCAGTATTATTTTTTCCTGTGTAAATATCTAGAAATAACATAACTATCCACCAATAAGGGATTAATTACACAAATTCAAATTGTAATACAGGGTGTCCATAAAGTCCACCCAAACTTTATGGACACCCTATATAATACCATGTGATCATTTAAAAATGATAAATATTTATAGATTAAATAAATTATTTTTTCTATGTTTTAAGGCAATTTAGAACATTTTATGCTATTGTAAAAAATTTAATAAAACTAAGTCACAAAAATATGGAAGGTATCATTGGTAAGATTTTTTTTTTTTTTTGCGACAGAGTGTTACTATGTCGCCCTTGACTATATTCGTCACAGCTCACAGGAACTTCGAACTCTCGGGCTTAAGAGATTCTCTTGCCTCAACCTACCAAGTAGCTGGGAATACAGGCGCCTACCACAACACCTGGCTATTTTTTGGTTGCAGTTGTCATTGTTGTTTTAGCAGGTCCAGGCCCAGCTTGAGCCCGTGAGGTTCAGTGGATGTGGCTAGTGCCCTACTCACTGAGCCATAGGCACTGAACCCTGTAAGTTTTTAACAGTAATAAATAGTCTATATTTTTATTAATTAAAGTTAATTTAGTCCAAATTTAAAATATTTTAAAGGATTTGTACATTCATGATTTTTAATTGATACATTTCAATTTTAAGTAAATGAAAAGAATAAAAAATTATAGTAAAATTAGTTTGGGATGAAGGTTGAATCTGTTACATCAAATTCATTTTAGGGAAAAGAAAGTCTCCATTATATCATAATTGAACCACATCTAAAATAATGTCTATTAGTTTTTAAATATCTTTACTATTTTGTAAATATGGTACTAATTTACCTTGCATGAGTGAAGTCTTTTTAAAATTATTATTATTCTAGTAATATCTTTTGTACTAAATGCTCAGTATTTGCTATGGAATGAATGTAAAACCACTGCCTATAAGAAACCTGAAGAGATAAGACATAAATATCTATTGATCTAATGTAGTTAAAAGAGAACTATCTACACAAAACAATCTGTGCTAAGTGCCAGGTGAGAGTGTTTTCAGTAAGCACTGTGAGAGGAATGGTCATTTTCAGTAAAATGATTAAGAATAACTTCATCTAATGTAGGTAGGATTTAAGTTGGGCCCTGAAAGGAAAGGTTTTTTTTTTTTTGTTGTTTGTTTGTTTTTCTTTGAGATGGTCTCACTCTGTCAGCCTGGGTAGAGTGCCATGGCATTATAGCTCATAGCAACCTCAAATTCTTGGGCTCAAGTGATCCTCTTGCCTCAGTTTTTCTTTTTCTTTTTGAGACAGAGTTTCACTGTGTCACCCTCAGTAGAGTGCTGTAGCGTCACAGCTCACAGCAACCTCAAACTCTTGGGCTTAAGCGATTCTCTTGCCTCAGCCCCCCAAGTAGCTGGGACTACAGGCACCTGCCACAACACCCAGCTATTTTTTGGTTGCAGTTGTCATTGTTTGGCAGGTCTGGGCTGGATTTGAGCCTGCCAGCTCCTGTATATGTGACTGGCGCTCTAGCTGCTTGAGCTACAGGCGCCTCGCCTCGCCTCAGTTTTTCATTTTTTAGTAGAGACAGGGTCTCACTCTTTCTCAGGCTAGTCTTGAACCTGGGAGCTCAAGCAATCCGTTTACCAGCCTTAGTCTTCCAGAATGCTAGGATTACAAGGGTGAGCCGTGAAAGGAATGTTTTAATAAAAATGGAGAGGAAGTAGGCTTATCAGAATAATCATTTTAGATTTTATCATTTCAATAATGCCTCTTTATTATTTCTGAACATGATTTGAAAATTTTGTATTTTTGACCTTTGAATAAATAAAATTCTCCATTTCACCAAATATTTCTCCAGGGAGTTCAAGACCGTGTTACTTACCTTGTTCTTCATCATACTTACCTGTTGAAAATCCTTCTCAACTGTTCATTGCTCATCTCTGAACCATCTTCATTTATATACCTACAATGATTTTTTGCTGGGTCTTTCCCTTCCCATCTAACTTGTATCTTGTTAGGCCATAGTTTATGTGAGATAAAGAGATCCCAGATACTTCTCTTAATCTCTTTACCACTATGTACTTGGCTTTCTTCCTAAACCTAAAGTGTATTTTGTCTTGTATTTAGTATGAACATTTTCATCTTTACAATAAGTGGTTTAAAAATATTTTTAGTAATAACTTACATGCAATAAAGTGAAAGTAAGATATATTTTAAAAAATAATGTGGAAAACAAATTTTTATAAATTAAGTACTTTTTGAAACCATTATATGTACCCTAAAAATAAAAGTCATGCTAACTTCAGTAGCACATATACTAAAATTGGAATGAAATTTCTGAAGAGTTCTGTATTTTTTAAATTATATGTAATGGATACAATGTATACTATCTGGGTGATGGTCACAATTATATCTTTGACTCAAGCAATACAAAAGCAATCCATTGTACAACCAAAACATTTAATCCCATAATATTCTGAATTAAAAAAAATGACTCCTCATGGCAAAGTAAGTTGTTACCTTCTTATTAAAGCCATCTTGGGTTCTCTCTTCCCTGTTGTTTTATGTGTGTGTGCGTGCTGTGTATGTGTGTGTGTTTTCTTTGGTTCTTTCATTCTCCCTTGCTAGTTGCTTGCCTACTAAACTGCATATGTACTTTTTTAACATAGGAACCAAGGTTAGTTTTTCTTTCCAGCTCCCAACTCAGGGCCTTGCCCATAGAAAATACTTAATAAATGGTTGTCAAAATGAACTGAATTCGTGCTTATCACTTTTTAAAGTAAGACATACTGTATTGGTTTGCTGTTTTTATTCTGATATCTGCCTTAATTTAAAGCTACCATAAAAGGTACTTAATACTCTAATATGCATTTATATGGTAATTTTTTTTTTTAACTTGGGGTGAACCAGAGTAACTTTCTTTGTTACTGGTCTGGATTGGAAGGCAAACTTTCTTCCTTGTAATGATTATGCTTGGGCTGATTCAAGTACCAAGACAATTCCCAGGTGGCACTAATTCTTAACATGTCAAGATTGTAGAAGTTCCTTTATAATAGCCTGTGGATCTTTTCTTATGTCAGAAATAATCTTTATATGTATTGTTGGGTTTTGGGTATTATTTTATCATACTTAATTCTTTAAATTATTTAAATATTACTGTTTTTTCCCATTTTACTGATCAGGAAACTAATGCTTAAACATAAATAAATTGCATGAGCTTATACAGCTAGAAGGTGGTAGAAGATGTAAACAGATGTTGCCTGCTATACGCTGGCAATATAGATGATCTCTCTATCGTCTTTCAGCTCTGAAGTCTCTGAAGTTCTGGAATGTTTAACATTATTTGAATATTTAGCTTATTTTAACCTAATAAAATATTTGGCACAATGAACTTGCTTTGGGGAAAGTGCTAGTTGGTTTCATGCTCAAACCAGTTTCAGCTTTCTTCTAGCTCCTTTGTTAACTGTGCAGTAGGGCTCTTCACAGTGGCAATGAAGCCGTATCACTTTTTCAGTTTCACTAGATTTTAATGCTTTTTTTTTTATCCGTGGCTCTGAGTGGATGGATATACAATTACCATGAGCTCTAAATTGTTTATCTAGTCTCCTTAGGGCTGTATGTATTTCACCAGTTGGCCGAGAACTATTGAACACACTGGCTCCATTTCTTTTAAATTTTCACTTTGCAGGTTGTACTTTCCCCCTTTTCCCCCTATACTATGAATATTTGATTTTGCCTTTTCCCTTGATAGAAGGTAACTTTACCTATTAAGAAATCTTGAAGTTATTACAATAGTGTCAATTTTGCCTGCAATTTGTATTATATAAGGAGGCTATTTGGGGGGTATAAAAAAACTACATATTGGGCAGCGCTCAGTGGGTAGGGCGCCAGCCACATACACTGAGGCTGGTAGGTTCAAACCTGGCTCGGGCCAGCTAAACAACAACAACAACAAAATAGCCAGGTGTTATGGCGGGCACCTGTAGTCCCAGCTTCTTAGGAGGCTGAGGCAAGAGAATCGCTTAAGCCCAAGAGTTTGAGGTTGCTGTGAGCTGTGATGCCATGGCACTATAGCCAGGGTGACAGCTTGAGACTGTCTCAAAAAAAAAAAAAAAAAAAAAAAAATCATAGTTTTTAGATTTTTAATCCCTTAAATTATATTCAAATAGAACTTCTTTCTAGAAAACAAAAATTTCTTGAATATTTTAGCACACTATTGTATGGATTATGAATGAATCTCTTAAGTTTTTATTTCTGGAAAAGAAACTTTTAATTTTCTGGGAGGAGTTAACCTCAAACCCAATGAACTCTTAATAGAAGCGATTTAGCCTTTCTTTTCTGTTAAAACAGACTCACTTTATTTATTTTTCTTATATAAAAACTCTGTGTTGTAGCCACAACTGGAGCTAGGTCTTGGGCATGGAGAAATTCCTGGTAGGGAAACTTGGTGAATATGGACTCTAGTTTCTAGAGGTCAGGGGTCAGATAGCTGAAGGTCTTGAAGATGGCATGAAAGGTGGCCTTGGCAACTTTGCCAAGGTGGCAATGCAGTCCCTGGCTGAGGTATATAGCAGTCATCAGTGCTAGCCAGCAACAGCTTCTTGGCACATGGGCCAATATATTACCAGTGCCTATGAGGCCAGGGATAAGATGCATCAGCATAGAACCACAGCATCTTGTCACCTTGCAAGGGATACTAGGGGGCTTGCCAGTCTTATTCTCCTAGTAACCTTTCCACACAGAGACAGTGGAGAGCTTGACCAGTATGATGGCCCTTTGGATGGCATTAGCTACCTCTGTGGATCACCTTACAGCCAGATGTGGCCATTATAGTCTCTAATGGCAACAAATGTCTTAAATCTGGTCTACTGGGCATTGTGGGTCTGCTTTTTCACCAGCATATTCTACAAAACCTTAGCTTTAAGAGAAGCCCACAAGAAAAGCCAATGATCTTAGACTCCTTGATGGTCAGGGAAAAGAGAGATTTCCTACAGGGATGTGAGCTTCATGTCCTTGACCAAGTTTTCTGGCCTAGTGACCAACATTCATCCACTCCTTGTTCTCAGCCTTGCCTCTATAAGCTCCAAGGCCTCAGGTGGTACCTTTAGGCCTGCTAGTATACCCCCCATCATCTGCCATTCAGTGTTTTTTCAGAGAAGGAGAATAGCTTTTATTTTCTATCGTTTATCTTTTTAATACTTTAATTTTAAATTAAACCCAATATAACCACATTGTAGAAAGAAAGAAAAATCCATTATTTAGTGATTATAAACACCCATTCTTTATTTCGTGGTTATAGAACCCTCACCAACCATAGTTTTGCTCAGCCATGATTGATGAAACCATAGTCTTATCGATAGGTATCAATTTGTTACCTCTCAGTTCCAAATTCACCATTCAACATCCTGCCGGATATTACACTTTGTCAGTAGAGGGCACTAGAGGACATTGTAAGAGGAAGATATTTTCCTTCCTGGTTCTGATGTGTTGGCTTGGTGGTGTCCCTGGTGCCAACTTTTGTAGTCCAAGTGGCTTAAACAACCTCCAGTTCTTATTGTGAATGATCCTTTCTCAGTGCCCCACTCTGAAATTTGGTCAGTTTCTCCAGTGCCAGGTCTATATGCTATTGTAGAGCATGGCCATCAGCAGCACCTAGTGGTCAGCAACTTCCTCTGCACATCTTTCCTCATTACCCATTACTGGTATGTGATCAGCTTTTGCTGGTACCCAAGAGGTGAGATTTCCAAGTTTTGAAGGATAAATTTTTAGCAAGCTCCAGGTGTGGCACCAGAGCAACTTCCCTGCTGTTCAGTGAACCATGTTGTCCAATAAGGTCTGCATCTCAGACCCTTGGGAAGCTTTTTCAGTGATCAATCTGAGCCTTAGGGGTAGTAGCTGCTTCTTACATCTGCTGATCCTTTATTCTGCAGAGTTTTGAGACCTTAGTTAAACTACTTGGAAATACAGTATACAACTTCCATAGTTCACCACCTCTTTAAGTTGACCGAATTTTCATTACCTGACATGCACCACACATACATATCAGTACACAAGGCCTGGTTCTTTATGTTGACCAGTTTGTTACCATCCCTTGGGTGGTCAACTTGTAAAGATTCTCCTGTGGTTTGATCCTTTTTGCTTTTTCGATTTTTACAGGTACATCTGGAAGAGGGCTTAGTCTTAGTAATAGTTATTCTCTCAGTGATAGTTATTCCCTATTACTGAGGCAAGGCCTTCTTGATTACTTTATCCAAAGCCCAGTGAAGTATGAATTTTACTATTCTGGCTTGTAGGAATAGGTGCTATTTCTCGTCACGTGAGAGCACCAGATAGTATTCCCTCTAATCTTTTCACATGACTCTTTCCTGGCTTTGGGTAGTTTCCTCATATGCAAATGCTGATGAGTCTTGTGCTGAATCGTTAAAGGGGAACTTTATATATTTCTAGCGTTTTTTTTTTTTGTTTTTTCCTCTCTAAAGCTCTCTCTAGTCACCTTGGTCTTCCTGAACTCTCAGTGCTGTTTTCTCAATTAAGAGAATCTGTCAGGGTCCCCCTGGGTACTCCCTCCTGGTGCTGTTGCCTGAGATTTTTCTGAATACCCCAGGCAGTAAGCTGGGGCAATCACAAGGGTCATCATGTGTTTCTTGCTGTCTCAGGGTATCACTGCCTCCATTGTTTGATGTCGGTTGTCTTACAAACCATTGTTTCATATATAGTAAAACCTCCACAGTTGACCGTCTCCTAACATTGACCACCTCCTTAAGTTGACCTTATTTTCATAGACCAAACATGCACCACAGGTACTCAATGGAAGCCTGACCTCTATATATTGACTACCTCTGTAAGTAGTATCTTGACCCCTTGGACCATGACACACAATATTAATTTATGCTCTATAACTTGACTAGTTGAGTCCACTCTACCTCAAAGGGTACTTATAATATTTTTTCTTCAGTATAAGTTATTTTCTTATGTTTTATTATTACCATATGTTGGATTAGGCCTAAAGTTCTATTGTTTATCATGTGTTGCAGAAGTTTTTTTAATGTGAAGGACAGGTCAAAATTGAAGAATTTTATAGTTAAACAAGATATGATAGCCCAAAAGGAAGAAGAACTCAAAGAGCTGACATTGAAGGAAAAGTTGATCTTTGACATTTTTTTGGAAAGCATTAGCCAAATGAAAATAACAAGCATTTTGGTGTGGGTAAGAACATGGTTAGCAACATACAAAAATATAAATATGAGAAATGTTTAGAAATATACTTAGAGAGCTATGATAAGAAAATTAGAGACCTACAGCAGAAAAGCAGAAAAACTTCCCTCCATTAAGTCAATGAAGCCATATTAAGCTGGTTCAAACAAATGAGGGCAGTTAATGCCTAAATCTCTGGGCTCATGATTTAAGAAGTTACTAAAAAATTCACACAGGAATTCAAGGTGGTAGATTTCCAAGCACCAGTGGTTGGCTCAAGAAATTTAAACAAAGATATTTGCACCAGAATGTTTATTAGTAGCCCGATTCATAATTGCTAAGTCATGGAAGAGGCCCAAGTGCCCATCGACCCATGAATGGATTAATAAATTGTAGTATATGTACACCATGGAATGTTATGCAGCCTTACAAACGATGGAAACTTTACCTCTTTTGTGTTTACATGGATGGAGCTGGAACATATTCTTCTTAGCAAAGTATCTCAAGAATGGAAAAAAAAGTATCCAATGTACTCAGCCCTTCTATGAAACCAATTTATAAGTACCCACATTTCCATAGGAATGCTATAACCCAACTACAGCCCAAGATGAAGGGGAAAGAGGAGTGGGAGGGGAGGGGAGAGGAGAGGACGTGTGGAGGGAGGGTATTGGTGGGACCACACCCATGGTGCATTCTAAAAGGGTACATGTTAAATCTACTAAGTGTAGAATGTAAATGTCTTAACACAATAACTAAGAAAATGCAGTGAAGGCTATGTTAACCAGTTTGATGAAAGCATTTCAAATTGTATATAAAATCAGCACATTGTACCCCATGGTTGCATTAATGTACACAGCTATGATTTAATAAAAATTAATTATTAATTTTTTAAAAAGCAAAGAAATTTAAACTGTGACAGGAAATCTCTCAGAAAGTCCTATGTGGTCAATCCAATAAAGTTCCAGTAGAAGTTATGGAAGAGTTTATCAGAAAGCTACCAGAATACTCAATAAGATCCTAACAAACAGAATCCAACAACACATCAAAAAAATTATACACCATGACCAAGTCGGATTTATCCCAGGCTCTCAAGGCTGGTTCAATATACGTAAATCTATAAATGTAATTCAACACATAAACAA
>CAUYPK010074918.1:0-16174 GCA_963574355.1 Loris lydekkerianus
GTGGAGAATTATGCTGATCTTTATGGAGGATAGGTCTAAGAATGTCCTGGAGAGCTGTTTTAATTGTGGTAAATTTCTTCAACATGTGAATGTCATTGAAGTATTTACTTTCTTTGTCACAAATAAAGCTCAGTTTAGCTGTGTACAGAATCCTGGGTTGAAAGTTATTTTGTTTTAGGAGATTAAAAGTCAATGAACATCTTCTTCTAGCTTAAAAGTTTTCAGCAGAGAGATCTGAAGTTATTTTAATATTCTTCCCCTTGTACTTAATGGTTTTCTTTCATCTGGCAGCTTTCAGAATTTTCTTCTTCATATTAACTTTAGTGAAATTGATTATGATGTGTCTGGGAGATGTCTTATTTGGGTTGAGTCATGCTGGAGTTCTGAAACTGTCTGCTATTTGAATTTTGGATCTCTTGGCATGTCTGAAAAGTTCTTAATAATATCATGGAGAAGAGACTCTGTGCCTTGTGAATCACATCATCACTTTCCAGTATTGCTATAAGATGAATATTGGTTTTCTTCAAATTATCCCAGAGCACTCTGAGAGAGTGGTCTGTTTTTGCTCTCCATTTCTCTTCTTCTTTGAGGGTTTTGGAGTGTTCAAAAGCTTTGTGTTCAATGTCTGAAATCCCTTATTCTGCTTGCTCATTTCTGTTACTGAGGGATTCTACTGTGTTTCTCAGATCTTTGAGGGATGAAACTTCTTGTCTCAATGTGTCAAAATCTTTGGTCATTTGGTCTTTGAATTCGTTGAATTCTTGAGATAACTTTTGGAATTCTAATTTGATCTTATATGCTATCCACATCCTGAATTCAATTTCTGACATCTTAGCTATTTGTTTGTGCATGGGGTCTTGTGCTGTTTCTGCCCCATTGATCCTTTGGGGAGTTGATCTACTCTGATTATCCATATTGCCAAAGTTTTTCTGTTGATTTTCCCTCATGATTGTTTTTCACCATTGCCTCTGGCCATCCTCAGAATTTTGGAGGTGTCTCTCCAAGATTAGACCCTAGCAGGATCACTATTGTTGCTGGATCTTTGTAGGGAGTGACCCTGTGTAGTTTCTCTGGGGCTGCTCTAGCTGGAGAGTTCTGATTGTGGAAGCAGCTCTGGTGTGTGACTCACCTGTATCTAGTAACAAGGCTGTGGGTGGTACACATGGTTCTGGGAGTGCCTGGCACCCAGTGACTTTGACATAGCCCAAGACTCCAGCAGTCTATGACCTAGAGAAGGGCTCTGCACAGAGGCAGGGAGCGCTTTAGAGGGCATGCAGCTACCAGTGTCCCTGGCCAGATGAACGAACTAGTGTGGAGGTTGGGAGGACACAGGAGGGAGGATGCAGGGTTGTGTGGCTCCTGTAGTTCCTGATCAGGAAATGTGGAGGTCCGGTGGGTGCAGTCAATAGTTGGGGATTGCTGCACAGCTCTTATGGAGGTCTGAGCCCAGGAGTTTGAGGTTGCTCTGATCTGTGATGTTACGGCACTCTACCCAGGGCAACTGCCCATGGCTCTAGTGTGCCAAAAACATCTCACTCTGCCCCTAAGAATTAAGGTTGAAAGGCAACTCAGACACCACCTTCAGGCTGCTCAGTCACTAGGTTACTTTGTCCCTCCCTATCCTTGCGCTGGGACCCTGAGGGCAGAGCTTGCCGGACGGTTCTTTCACAATGGCTGCCTGTGCCCAGCTCAGTGGCTCAGTCTGGGGCCCCAGGCAATGCCCAAAGTTCTCCACACTCCTGCTCAACTTCTCCCCAAGGCAGTTCAACTGAGTGTCAAGTCCAAGAACACCAAAACAGTTCACAGGTAACGCCTTTCCAGTTTTCAGTCTCACTGCTGCTTGTACTTATGGTTGCCGGTGTGATTAGGTTGATCTAACACACACAACCACTTGCCAGTTCTCCATTGTTTTTGTTGTCCTCTTGGGGTCCAGAAGTCCCTTGCTTGCTCCCTGTATCCTCATAGGGATGATTATCAGCAGATCTCACCAGCCAGAGATGCCTGGAGTCTTGTATCCTCAGACTCGCCATGCCCAGTTGCAGGGAAGCTTTACTCAGCCACCATCTTTAATCCAATCTTGCTTTCTCTTTATAATATGGTAGAATTGTATAGGAGAAATCTTGGTTACATTGCCAAGAGTTTAACTTCACTGTCATATTTTAAAATGTACATAAAATGTCTAATTTTAAGGGTTCTTAGCCTTATAATAAGCAAATAAAAACTATTACTTGTTGGCAGGCCTCATATATTTTAGATGGTAGCTAACATAAAATCTACTTGGTTTGGCTTTCTTACCCAGAGAGGTTGTTAATCTAAGATTACTATGTAATCAATGCAAACAAAAACTTTTCCAAAAAAAGAAAAACAAAAACTGGCATACCTGTTATGAGATTATAACACTAGACATTATTTTCAAGTTCTTTATGATCTACCTGTACACTAGACTGAGTCCTAAATTCAACTTGGTTAATGCAATCCAATTTTGTCCCCTACAATTGCTGAAATTGGAACTACTCTGTTCCAAAGCCTTATAAGCTTAAAGTTAATGAAGATTAGGCAAAACAAGTTCTCACTTCTAATATATGAGCTACACTGAAAGCTCACCAAACTGCCAAATGTCATAAATGAAGACATTCATTTTGTCATTTGTCTTTGTGCTGTACAATTTTTTCTAAGACTTCAGTACAATCTTCAGTACTCCATACCATAATGGGATTTTTACTCCCCTAAATGCTACCTTTACCACCAAAATGCTCACTACCTAAGTTCTCATTTCACTATCAAATAACTGGCATTTGTGCCCTCAGACCCTTTGAATCCCATGCACCAAAATGCTTGCCTTGCTGTTTCCATCAATCCTGGACTGCAGCATTGTTATCCTTACCTAATTCTAATAAAGCCACCCTTGGCCACTCTGCCTCCCCAAAGCCCTGGGAATCATAAATTCTCAATATATTCTGACTTCACTTTATCTTACCTCTGTGAGGTAATTTCCCCCTTACTCTGCAGTGAGAAATAAGGTCAAATTTTCTTTTATCTACAGGTGTATAATAGTGACATTGAGAAGTGTAATTTTGGTGACGATTTTGGGAGCCATGTTTAAGACACAATATGACAGAAATAAATAACATACAGGCAAAGATAAACATCTGGTTAATTTTGGGCAGCGTTGCATCAGGTGAACTCCTTTCACCAGATAAGATACATTTTATGAAATATATTCTGGAAATGGCTTTGAAAACATCTTTCCCCTATACACCAAAGTATAGAACATTGTCATTTAAGAAAACAGCAGAAGTAGGTTATAAGATCCTTTTTCCAGAAGGAAAGAAATTGACAATACAAGAGAGGCTAAGAAGAATCTAAACATTGGCATTGGTATGTTTCCATTAAATTAGACTCCCTTTGTGTGGCCTTACTTCCCACATAAACTCTGTTCCTCATCAAACCTAAGCATAAAAATACACACGTTGACTCTGTTTCTTTGTTCTTTATTTCTAAAGGCTTTTGTCTTGATTATCCTATTTTTTCGTTATGGTGTATCACCCATGATACTCTTGATAGATCCATGAGGAAAATATATTTATTTTTCTTCCCTACAGAGTGTAAATCCTCTGACATGTGACTCAAAGTCTCAAATTCACATTGGGAAGTGCACACAATTGCTTTAAATAAGTATTATCTTAGTAATAAAATTCAAACTACCAACCAAGATCAGACAGGTAAGATTTATCACATTTTAATCACCCTTTTCTAGGGAAATTTTGGACAAGGTCTATTTGCTAGGTAAGATAAAAGTATAAGCCCACAATTACTCAGATTTTGCATTTGATGTTACTAGACACCTGCTGAACTTTTCACCATAAAGAATATTTTATAAGCAAGGAACATTTTTTGAACTGATAAGATACTAAAGCCACTGTCATTCAAACAAGACCAAAACAGGGATTTGCATTATAAACATTACTGTTACATTGTTGTTTTGAAGATTAGATCATAAAATATATAAATGCAATTAAAAGTTCAAAATGGGCTTGGTTGTGAAATATAGGAAAGGTAAAAGATAACATCTCTCAAATACAAATCACTAAAAAGTCAACATTTTTCAGCAACAAATGAGAAATGTTCTTTAGTCAATCAAGTCTTTGTACATCAAGCAAAATATCTCAAAACATTAAAAACAAAGGAAAGCTGTCTCTGATCTTAATGCAACAAAGTGAGAAAAAGATAATGTATGTAAGAATACAACAGAACACTTTCATAAAATGTCTTTAAGAACAGTATCTTAAAATAGCTTTTGCTCAAACAGCTGCTGGCTCACAGTGAAGGAGTATAGTTGACCTTGGGCAGAAAAGTACACAAGGGAGACCCTAGCAAAGATTAAAAGCAACCTTCACTTTATAGAAAGAAACAAGCTACTACATGTAGTATCTGAGCTGATTAGAGGAACTAAAAAGAGTATCTCAAATTTGTGCATCAGAAGGTAAATAGAAGGAGTGGGGTTACCTATTTGTTTCAAAGTAGAAAGGACCATTGTTCAATTTATAAGTTTTAGTTATATACCTCAGGCCCAGCTAGAAAAGATGTAATACCATTAGTTACAACAGATATGAAGAGATTCCTCAGGTTTTGCCAAATTTATTCCTACATTTGAACATTGCTTTCTCAGATGCTTTCCTACATTTTGGAAAAAACTGAAACAATGCATTAAAAGAAAGAAAATGTTTAGCAGTAGGGAGAGAAGAAAAACAAGCAGTATTAATATGACGTTATGAATTAAATATAGTACCTATGCATTTGTAAAATCCATTTGTTCAGACAGTCAACCTAACTCCCATAATTAGATAACAACTGGGAAAGAGATGACAATGAAGTTAATCATGTTTAAGTAAATCAGATTCCTGGAACAGTGGAAACTAACAAATAAAGACTTGAGCATTTATTTGTGTCCAACACATAAAAGACTATTCTAATTATTTGAGATTAGGCCAAGAGAAGTAATATTTGTTTGAAGCATTCAGCATGATTAAACAACAACAACAGAACAATGACAGTAATAACAACCAGTCAAGGGATCATCCCACTCCAAAATCTGAAAGGGAATTAGATTAGATATTAATTACAGTTCTTAAAATCTTAAATTTTGAATTATAAACTATAGTATTTTTTTATTTATTTGATAGTGTCCTTTCATAAAAGTTTTAATTTTGCTATTTTGTCCTTTATTTACTTTTTTTTTTTTTTTTTGCAGAGTGGGAAACAAAAATCACCTTTTTTAGTCCCTTATTTTTAATGCAACAGATAATGAAAAAGAATTAGGCCCCAAAGTGGACCCCAAGCTCCACATGGTGGGGGAAATCAACCTCCTCCTTGACTTTTTTTTTATGGTGAAAAAAATTATTATTTTTTAAAATTTTAGAATGTTAGGGGGTACACGTGTTTTGTTTACATACTTAGTGTTTTTTGTTTTGTTTTGTTTTTCACAAATTGAGTTAAGGTTATATGTGTGCCTCTTACCCAGAAATGGCAAAAAAAACTGTGAGAAATAAAAATCAAAGGGGACTGTTAACATTATTTACCTTTCAATTAATTTTTTGCTTATATCTTGGTGTTCTATGTTCTATATATGTTTTAGGATTCACAAAAACATTTTAGAGGCACTCTGAAGGGAAAATGGACACAAAGGACATACAAGTAGAATTAGATTAGTAACCCACATCTTGTCTAAAATCTGGGGAGAAGCTTGTGATTCTTTTTTTTTTTTTTTTTTTTTTTGGTGTGGACATCTTAAGATAAAATTGGAGCAAATAAATGGAGTAATAGTCATGTATTTTTTCTTGTTTTCATTCCCTAATTTTAAGATATATTAAATCACATTTTGTGAAGAGAAAAATATAAATTAATGACATAAAATTATAGTGCCATAGTGCCTGCATTCACTATGAAAATTAAAATTAGGAAGATCAGGGTGATTTAGCCACTGAGCATAAAATAGTTAGTTATACCTCAAATGCAATTAATTTCGTTAGAATAATATAAATTAGTATTCTTCAGATTATTTTCATGTATCTTGTAATATTTATTTATTTGTTTATTTTTGGAGACAGACTCTCAAGCTATTACCCCGGGTGGAGGGCTGTGGTGTTCTAGCTCAAGCAACCTTTAACTCTTGGGCTCAAGCCATTCTCTTACCTTGGTTTTTCTATTTTTAGTATAGATGGTGTTCTTGCTCTTGCTCAGGCTGGTCTTGAACATGTGAGCTCAAGCAATCCACCTGCCTCAGCCTCCCAGAGTGCTAGGATTATGGAGTGGGCTACCACGCCTAGCCCATGTGTATTGTAATTTGAGAAGTAATGAGGGTCCCAAATGTCTTTTGAATAATTTTATAACCATACCAAAGGACAAAATGAGTCGCTAGAATCTCACTGAGACTTAACATTGACATGATTTCACTTCCTACCACTTAGATTGTTATTGGACACAATTGATGCAAAAATATTTAAGAACTGCTGAGACGCAAACATCAAGGAATGCAAAAGGTTGCAATGTGAAAGATTGTCTTCTTATAACGATATTGCTTTACCTTACTATTCACTGATTCTGGAGGGTAGAATAATGTACTGGCAATTAGGGTCACCCAAGAACTCTAGGGAGTGTATGTTTAGTCCCATTTATAAAGGCCCACTCTTGGAAAAAATGTGAAGAAATACCCGGGTATAGTGCCTGAATACTATATGAGTAGTGATTTATTAGATTAAAATGAGTTGAAATGTCAAAAACACACTGAAAGAATTATTAGGTACATTATTTATATCATATTACGGAGGCAAATTTAATCTTTCCTCCCACCCTACTTCTAGTTTTGAAAGACCACTAGTGTTTCTCTTCCCTTCCCTTCCCTTCCCTTCCCTTCCATTCCCTTCCCTTCCCTTCCTTTTACTTCCCTTCCCTTCCCTTCCTTTTACTACCCTTCCCTTCCCTTCCTTTCCCTCCCCTTCCCTTCTTTTTCCCTTCACTTCCCTCTCCTCCCCTCTCCTCCCTTCTTCTCTCCTCTCCTCTCTTCTTCCCTTCCCTTCCCTTCCCTTCCCTTCCCTTCCCTTCCCTTCCCTTCCCTATTCCCTTTCATTCTCTTCCCTATTCCCTTTCATTCTCTTTGCTTCTCTTTCCCTTCTCATCTTTCTTTTTAAAAGGGATTGTCAATTTAAACCCAGAGCTATTGTTGCCCATCTCATTGATTAATGCACTGAAGAAATATTTCAAGAATCTAACGTATGTCATATATCATATATCACGTACTGTCCTACAAGGTTTACATCAAAAGAAACACAATCTCTTTTTAAGTTTATTTATTTATTTTTTTATCTTATTGAGGCAGAGTCTCAAGCAGTCTGTCATCCTGGGTAGAGTGCTGTGTTGTCATAGCTCACAGCAACCTCACACTCTTGGGCTCAAGTGATTCTCTTGCCTAAGCCTCTCAAGTAGATGGGACTATAGGGCCCACCATAACACCCAGCTATTTTTTTGTTTCAGGTATCATTGTTGTTTTAGCTGTCCCAGGCCAGGTTGGAATCAGCTAGCCTGGTATATGTGGCTGAAGCCCCAACCACTGAACTACAGGCACTGCCCTCTTTTTAAGTTTTATTGACTAGTGGCCCAACTGAGTTCCTTTCCTCCTTATATAATGGCATAACATACATGTTTGTGAACTTTTGTTGTTATTGTTCTTGTTGTCGTTTCTTTGTTTTGTATTGTTTTCCCTGAAACAGAGTCTTGTTCTTTCACTTGCAGCCCCAAACTCCTGGGTTTAATGGATCTTCCGCAACAGCCTCCTGAGTGGCTAAGACTATAGGCCTGAGCCACCACACGTGACCCTTTTGGCCCAATTTTGGCACTTAAAAATTAATATTTGTACATAATAGTGTTAACACTGATAACAGTGATAACACTGTTCATAAAATTCACCATTTTTAAGTGTACAGTTCAGTAGTGCTATGAAAGGAAGGCATCAGGAGCTGGCCCTAGCAACACCATTTTGTTCCAGAATGTCATTTTACAAATGGTCTGACCACAGAATGTGCTTGCTGAAGCTGCAAACCAAACAGAAGTCACTGCCACTTGTGAGAAACTGATTTTTCCCCCAAGCCTCTGAATCAAGTACTGTGGCCTATAAACCAATGAATGTTATAATACTACTTAACCATCAATAAAAATAATAGGTTAAGAATGAGCTAATAACTACCAATTTCATTTATTTTTATTATTTTTAAAATTTCTTATTTCCTTTAAAAACACTAAATCCCAAAACAGTTGAACAGGACACAATTTCAGATGTTGGGTAAATCTAAGTGCCTCAAATTGCAACTGGATAACTTCCAACAAACCTCCTTACCCAGATTTCATGCTCCTAAATCTTTGGTTCACAGTACATTCACCATGTTGTTTAAGGACATAGTCCCAGAACATTTCATTGCCCCAAAAAGGAAACCTGCACTTCACTCAGGCCTCACTCCTTGTGCTCTACCCCACTTAGTCCTTGCCAGCCAGAAGTCTGTTTCCTGTTTCTGTATGCTTCTGCTAAGTATTTCATATGAAGGGAATCACTCAGCTTTTGGTTTCTTGTGTCCCATTTTTCCAAGTAGCATATGTTTTCAAGTATGTTGTAGCATGTGCCACTGTTAGGTGTTTTGATGTTGTATTTTGAAATGGCACATTTTTTTTTCTCTTCTAACAATAAATTTCCAGTTTTAAAATATCTGATCTTGAATCTAAGTGTAATTTAAGCATTTGATTCTGCATTAGAATACATGTTAATGGAGTCAAATAACAGTGTGTTTCTATTTTATTTGGATCTTGAACACAAAAATGTAATAGATGACTGTGATATGAAATATGGATTTCACACTTATCTTTGGCCTTAATGTGGTTAATTTATTTTCCACTTCCTAATGTTAATTTACCACAAAATTCACTGGATAAACCACATTTGAGTATATAAACTATCTCCATATAATTCAGGATAAGGATTTTTATTTTATTATTTTAGGAATCTGGGCATCATTTTTATTCTTTCTTGGTGGGACTTTATCTTTGTTACATAGTAATAGGTTGTGTCCTGTGCAACCTACAGTAGCTAAATATGATTTTAAGACTTGTTTGGGGACAGAGAGTTTTCTCCTATTTAATTTCATCAAAGATCTCTTAGGACGAAAGTTCCCAAGTCTTAACATCGCAGAGGTTATTCACCTATTTCATTTGGTAAGCCAAGACCTTATAATTTTGTACTTAGTGTGAACTAAAATGTAAAAGATGATATATTGGTGACTCTAATTTATTAGTTGTATATAGAAGTTTAATTTATACTTTTAAATTATAGTTTTTTATGTTGCCAATCATGCGAAAGTGAAGATGACAAAGGGCATGACTTAAAAAGTAAATCACTGTATTATCTTCTCCTCCCTCATCCCCTGTAGTTCCTTTGTATCTTAACACTTCCCTGGAAATGTTTGAGTTCAAAGGGCTTCTAATTTTTTTTTAATGAAACAATTTCTAAAAAATAAACTATTAGTCCTTCCAGAAATTGGCCATTAATTAAATAGGTATAACATTCTGATACTTGTTACCACAAAAAATACCATGGAATTCTTCATTATTCCCCAGCCAAATTGACACTGAATTTCATTTACTCTTTAAGTAGCAGTGAAGCAGAAATGTTTACTATAAATTCAATTAACAGTGGCCTGCGTGGAACGCCTAACAGAAGTAGGTTCTCTTTAATCTTTGTTTCTAAAGAGGACAACTGCTGGCAATCCCTTAGCATCTCTTTTGAGGTACCCTCATCCTTTGATGTAAAGGGACAATGAGACAACCCTGTGATTTAACTGGTCTTGTAATTTTAAGAGTAATAGCAGAAATTTGGGGCAGCGGATTAGGAGAGCAAGGTTCACCTCAACGTGTTATTGAATTATTGACCATTTGCCTGAGAATGGGTAGGTTGACAGAGTGCCTACCTGGTGTGGAAATCTCCTCGGGGTGGAGTTGAGGCGGCTTGTTGGGGCGGAGAAGGGCCTATTTCATTACAAAAGTCAAGGTAACAAAGTCTCTGCCAGAAATTAAGTTCTGGATAGTACAAGATTTCAGCCCTCTTATCCCCTTCACTTTTATTTATTTTTATTTATTTTTATTTTATTTTATTTTATTTTTTATTAAATCATAACTGTGTACATTATTGTGATCATGGGGCACTATACACTAGTTTCATAGACTGTTTGACACATTTTCATCACACTGGTTAAGGTAGCCTTCCTGGCATTTTCTTAGTTATTGTGCTAAGTTACATTCCACATTTACCAAGTTTCACATATACCCGTGTAAGATGCACCGGAGGTGTAATCCCACCACTTTTAAACGCTGTGATCCTGTGTCTCTACTATGTCCAGAGTATCCAACAGCAGCGACTGCAGTCCAGCTTCACCGCAACCTGATAGTCTAGCTTTCGGAGAAGACTCTTCCTTCTTTTGGACTGACGATCTCAGATTGAATTATCAGTGTGAAACAAGAGAAACCAGCAAAGAGAGGACGAGACCGGGTAAAACGACCCATGAACGCATTCTTAGTCTGGCCCCGCGACCAAAGGCGCAAAATGGCCCTGGAGCATCCCAGAATGCAAAACTCAGAGATTAGTAAGAGGGTGGGATGCCAGTGGAGAATGCTCACAGAAGCAGGAAAGTCGCCATTCTTCCAGGAGGCACAGAGATTAGGAGCCCTGCACGGAGAGAAGTATCCGGAGTATAAGTATCGACCGCGCCAGAAGATCAAGAGGCTGAAGAAGGGTGGCTGCGGGCTCCCAGCAGATCCCTCTCCAATGCTGTGCAGCCAAGTGCACGGGGCAGAGAGGATACACACCCTTACATACAGGGACAACCGCACTGAGGCCACACATTTACGAATGCAGGACCAGCTACTGCCCACCAATGCACCCAGCTTGCCGCTGCAACCGGAGCTTTGCATCCCCTGCACAAGCCAATGTCACAATCTGGCTATGCAGAACTTCTCAGACCCTCCCTTCTACCTTTACCCTAATTTACAGCCATGACTTTTCACGTCTGATTTCGACATTGCTTTCCTTTCTCTTGCTAAAAAGGCTCTATTCATTTCAGCTTCACTCATATTCCACCTTTAATTTCAGAACAATGTACGCTGAATGTGTTTAACTTGTAAGGAATCAGAACATTGAAAAGTTATTCCCCATGTGTTTGGGGTTAACAGAGGGCTGACTTGGTACACTGCTTTTTAAATAAGCTGCTGAGAAAGACACATGAAAAACTCACGCTTCACGGGGTAAAAATTTTGTGCTTGGACGGAAAGCTACGTGCACTGTGGAAAGCTGTCCTTTCTAGACCATATGTTCGCTGCTCTTTCAGCTACTTTTTCTGTTTCTCTCTGAATTGTGGTTAGCTCTCAAAAGGCTAGGTAAGCTCTGTCAAGCTGGTTTGGTAATTTCATTGGCTCCCTTGCTCTCTGGAAAAACCAGGATTTTCTATATTTGCAAATCAATTCCTCTGCTCCACAGGAATTTGTGTGCTTTCACTTTTAATGTTAGCATATTAACATCTCTCCAGTAAAATAAAATCTTTAATTAATGTTATTTACTTGTCTGTATGAGACTGGTTGTTTCGGCTCTATTCTGAGAATTTTCTTTTAACAGTGGCAATGTATTTTTTTTTTTTTATCGCTCATCAACATGGAAGTAATGTAATAAAAAATAGAAGAGAGGGTTGGGAACACAAATAATTCAGATTTATGAAGGTGAGAGGAGGGGTCTGGGCCCCAATCTGTTAATTTGATGAGTTTTCAGTGAAAATTCAAACCAGATATGTCATAAAATTTGCAGACAAGGTAAAGTAGGAAACTGGAAATTTACAAAGTACACATTACTTTTTACAGTAAAAGTAAACTGATAGTAAAAATACACGTTATATATCACAGTGAACTTTCCAGTAGAGACTTTTCAAAACTTTTTTTCTCCTCAAAACTTTCAAAAAAGTAATGCCTCAAATAACAAAACTCAACCACTTAAGTAGCATCTATGACAGTTGGAGCTTATGTTTTTTTAAGTAAGTTAAAAGTTAAAAAACAAAACAAACAAACAAAAACAAAGTTAATTCCACAGACCACACAGACCAGTTTAGCCCATAAAAGATAGTATCTAAACTGATCTTTATGCCAAATAAGAATTATAGATTGCCTGTTACCTTTAAACAACTGCTTAAACTATTTTGTAAAAATAGTTTTGTAAAAACCACTCTTTCCATTCTCTGGGAAATAACCTCTACTTTGAACTTTATCATCATAGGTTAATATACCTATCCTTGTACTTCTGACAGATTGTCTTTACTCTTGAACCTCCTCCTGGGCCTAACTGCTCACTTCCTTTGTAAAACCCAGTTTTAGCAAAGAGACTTGCTAAATCTGTTTAGCAATTACCCTTTCCTCTCAATATCTCATCAAATTCCTCATCCTTCACCACCCCTCCTTCTCCCACTCCTTGACCCCAGGTGATGTCTCCTCATCCTAGTCTCCTTCTTTAGTAAGAATCTTATTAGGTTTGGTCAGAGATTCCCCTTACCTTTGATGTCTCCTCTTGTTCACTTTTCATCTGCTGATTCCCACTCTGCTCCCTCTCTAGAAATTCTACTTTCCCATGCTATATTTGGAGTTCAACCCAATCTCTCTCCCACACTGCAAGACCCAAGTGTCATGGTCTCTTTACCTATGCTGGTGATAATTCTGAATAAATTCTTCATTGCCAAATCCTATCAACTGTCAGTGAATAGGTTTTTTTTTTTTTTTTTTTAACACATCAAATAAATAATAATGTCAAATATTATACCTATCTCCTTTTGTTTAGCATAATTTTGGTGCTACTAAAATTATGTTCAAAAATTGGTTAATTATAGTTTCATGTATACAAACATTGTGGAATGACTAAACCAAAATAACATGTCTACTACCTCTTATACTTACCTTTTTGTGTGTGTGTGTGATGACAATATTTAAAATGTCTCCTAGTAACTTTCAAGTATTGAGTATCTTGATGTTAAGTATATTTCCCATGCTTTAGCAATAGATCTGAATGTATTACTTTAGAAAGAAGAAATATTTTGTATAGACAACAAAATTCTCCCCAACACCTGTGTTCTTACACCATATTCCACCCCTGCCAATCACCATTCTTCTCAAAAATGTGAAATGCTTCATGAAATTAAATACGATCTTTGCACAGGAGCCATGCTAACAGTCTCTGTATGATTCTAATTTAATAGAATTTTGCTGCCTAAATCAGATTTTTAAAAATTGTTAATATTGCTATGTGGATTTAATTCTACTTTGTTTGGGGAAATAAATAGACACTTTCTAGTTTTAGCTATGACAGACTGTGCTGTTCTTTGTCCATTGTAAAAATGTGGGCTCTGGAAGCAAACTCACCAGATTTGATTCCCTTCTCTGCCACATCATCAAACTGCCTTCAAAAGACTCACTTTATATGACTGGGTCTCCATTTCCTCACTTTCAAATAGCACTACTACCTACCACCACTACTAATAACAAAATCTACCTCAGTGATGTTGAGAATAGTAACAGTTAATGTATGTAAAGATATAATAAGTAAGTGCATATAAAAATAATTAGAACAAATGTCAGCATTAGTAGAAAACTGATGGAATTGTTGGTTTTTGTTTTTTACTTAAGCTGCTATAGTTTTCTTTTCCTTTTTTAAATTTCAGGTTAACATGAGGGTAAAAACAACTAGGTAACAATGTTTGCATTTGTTAGGTACAGTCCCTCTTATATTTGTGTTCTGAACCCAATACACATGCCATCATGCCACACACTCCTACATTGTGACCATTACATGGGAACACCAGAATCCCACTCCCTCTTCCTTTCTTTCACTCTCCTGCCCCTCAACTTGAATTTATATTTTCTCTTGTGTGGGCATCTATTAGATTATCTACTGCTTTTGTATTAGCATTGAGCACATTGGATACTTGCATTTCTATTTTTTTTGATACTTGACTAAGAAAAATGTGCTTCCAGGTTAATATAGAAGATGTAAAGTCCTCATCTTTTCCATGGCTGAACAGTATTCCATGGTATACATTCACAAGGTGGTAAACTATTCCTTTGCTGGTGAGCATTGAAGCCATATGTAATGCTTTACAAATTTGTGTGTCATCCTTGCACAGGGACCATGCAAAGGTTGTCTGCATCATTCCAATTTTAATATATGTGCTGCAGCAGAGAGCACTATTGTTAGCTGTTATTAAGCTGAAAGCAATTACCCCATCTAGAAAATGTTTTAGTGGAAGACTAATATAGCTATCCATCATCAATTTATTTAAGAAATACTTATTAATCATTGAAATGGTGGCACATTTCCCAATAGTATGAAGTGTCCCAGTGTATAAAATACACTCATTTTTAATATGTACATAGATTATTTTCTGACCTTTTATTCAAAAGTTTCTAAGGGCTTTAATTAATCTAATATTTTACTTCATATTGGCTTACTTAAAAATTCAAGAATGGGGGGGCGGAGAATAATGGCAGACAGGAGGGATGTGTAGCCCACCTCTTCCCAGCCATCAGGAGAGAAGAAGGGATGTCTGGACTTTCCAGGACCGTGGAGTATTAGTGTGAGATGCTCAGCTGGAGATGCACAGCGAGGTGGCGAACTGCTATATCTGGGAGGTAATTTGGAACCAGACTCTGCAGTGGAAATTCTTCCCTGCCTGGCCCAGTGGCTGGCAGGCCCCTCACTTTTGGAGGGCAGCAGCTTACAAACGCTGATAAAATCAAATCAACAAATATTTAATCCTGATCTGAGAGGGCATCTGAAAGGAGAGCCACTCAAAACCACGGGGAACCGGGCAATCTGCTGGACAGTGGAAGGGAGCGTGCCAGGGAAACAGACATTTTGAATTAAGGGCAGGCGCCCTCCCCCAGACCAGCAGGGATTGAGTGAAACCACAACATTCCTGCTGGGGAAGGCTGGAGGGGGTTGGTGGTTCAGGCTGTGCTGCTAACTGGCTGATCCCAACCAAAAAGGGAAACTTTGAATCATAAAACTCAGAATTATGTCCCTGAGTCCTCCCACCCAGCAAGCCGGTCCCGGCCACCCCAGTCCTGCCAGCCTGGGACCCAGCTTTGGGCCTGGGGGTGAACAAAGCAAGTCCCGGGACTCAGCTCCATCTGGGAACAAATCAAGTTGTGCCACCCAGCTCCCGCCCTGCAAGAACAAAGCAGCAGTCGCCCCCCCCCCCCCAGCTGATTATGGTAGCCAGCTTCCAGGAGAACCTGGGAGCAGAGTGGAATGATTTGAGAAGCATGGACTCCTGCACTAAGTCTGAGGGTTGGTAGCGAGTGCTGTCTGGAGCAAAATAGCTGAGATATCACATTGCTTGGGTCACAAACTTTTACAGAAACGCCCAAATGGCAATCAGCCACGGAAGGCAGTTGCCATGGTAACAGTATAAAGTATAATAAGGTATAGGCCTGGTAACTGCATGCGGGGCCACCTGGAGTCCGGAAAGTATATAGCAGCTTGATTGTATTCCTACCAAAGCTGAAGCTTGAATCATACATACAGAGGTGTATTTCCACATACAAGAATGGCTTTTTTGTAAATGATGCCTTTTTTGTTTGTTTGTTTTGTTTTGCTTTTTTGCTGTTTTCTTTTTTGTTTGCTTTTTTTTTGTTTGTTTTCTGTGTTTGTTTTTATTCTTGTACCCTGTTTTATCCTAACCATTTACTTGGAGGAGCTTTTGTTAATTTTTTATTATTACTTTTTAAATAGATATATATTTTTTATTTCTATTTTTACTAATTTTAATCTATCCTTTCTTCTCTTTTAACTTTTCTACAAACACCACTCTTTTACCTTTTTTAAAAAATTATTGCACAACTATCACTATTTTTATTGTGGTTGTTTTTATGTTGCTGGTGTCGTGGGTGTTGTCTGTATGTCTATGTGACTCCATCTATTTCTATATCTATGGGCTAATGTGTCTGATAGCTTTTATATCTGTCTATTTACTCATTTGCTGTTAATGAGCTCAGTATTTCAACCTGCAACCCTGAGCTCAAAGCACTCCTTTCCACTCTCACTCTGAGG
>CAUYPK010074919.1:0-17122 GCA_963574355.1 Loris lydekkerianus
TTAGAATGGGTACAGGTGAAACTTACTAAAGGCAGAATACAAATGTCTACATACAATACATAAGAAAATACCATGAAGGCTACGTTGAACAGTTTGATGAGAATATTTCAGATTGTATATGAAACCAGCACATTGTACCCCTTGATTGCACTAATGTACATAGCTATAATTCAACAACAATAAAAAAAAAAAGAAAGATGTGTACAAAATGTTCTTCTGCATCACAACATTGTACCAGCTCACACAATGTCTGTGAGGGAGTTTTTGTTTGTTTGTTTTTAAGATAGAGTCTTACTATTTCACCCAGGCTAGAATGCCATGGCATTATCATACCTCACAGCAACCTCAAACTTCTGGGCTGAAGTGATCCTCCTGCCTCAGCCTCCTGAGTAGCTGGGATTACAGGTTCCCACCACAATGCCTGACTAGTTTTTCTATTTTTCAGTGGAGCTGGGGTCTTGAACACCTGAGCTCAAGTAATCTACCTGCTTCTGCTCCCCAGAATGCTAGGATTACAGGTGCAAGGTACCATCTCCAACCTGTGAGGGAGATTTTAGCCAGTAAACAAATAACTGTATTAGAACATCTTCCCTACTCACCTAATCTGGCCCCCAGTGGCTGGTTTTTTTTTTTTTTTTTTTTTTAATCCAAAGACAAAGCAAACATTGAAAGGAATAATACATTTTAATGACATTTAGGACATTAAGGGTAATACAATGATCATTCTGATGGCCATTCCAGAAAAACAGTTCCAAAATTGCCTTAAAGGGTAGACTAGGCTCTGGCAATTTTACAACTCTTTGCATAGCATAATTATTAGACCTCCTAGTTGTCATCAGAAACAGAGATGAGAGAAATAGCAGCTCTGCCTGGAGGGCCAGCCAGGAAGTTACAAATAGGATTAGTCTGAGATAGAGAAACATCAGACATCATACTCAGCTGGGAGACTAGCAAAATGGGCCAGATGGTCTTCAGATTGTCTTTCTGTAATAAAAAGTGACACAGAGATTGACAGAAATGCATTTTCCTTTTTCCCCTGTAACTACGGCTTACCAGTTTTTCTAAAACTTACTCTTATCTTTTCCAATCATATGTGAAGTTTCCTTACATAAAATAAGGATGGTATATTTTGAAAGTATAGATGGGAAGCTTTTGTGTGGTTGAAACTTCTATTATATTTGGCAGAAGCAGTATAAGATTCTTTATTCAAATTATATTTCTCCACAAGGTCTTATCTATGATAGAAATTTAAAAGGGATAAATACAAATGAAATCTCACTGCTGAAAATCAAAACAGAATGCCAGGTATGAAAACAACCTAACTCTAGCTTTAAGGAAGAACAATCTCTTCTTCTTGTTTTACTCTTCCCATCATCCAGGATATTATACAGAGTCACCTCCTGCTTTGGAGACACTGTAGATTGCAGGGAAAAGGAGCAGGGTTGGTTAAGTCAGTGAGGGATGCAGAGGGAAGCTGTGATGCATACTCGGTAGCTACGAAACTTGGCCTCATGGGAAGCTAGGTCAGGGTTAGCCATAATTCATAATCCATGTGATAGCAACAATGATCAGTTACTTCTGATGACTCATGGGCATCTTGGTTAAACTCTCAGAAGAGGTTATTTGTTTTTCCCCAGATTGGCAATTCTACCATCTTCAATTATCCAGTTTTATTTTGTTTTGCTTGACTATGCTTTGCTTAATTTCCATATCTCCACCTACCTCTTCCTTTTTTCTAACGTTGCCTCTCTGATTTTTCAAAAATGAGAATCTGATGGAGTCAATTAGTCACTGCATAATATATAAAATCTTAATTGAGCATAATTCCAGAGCTAGGCCAATTAAGAAGTGCCTATAGGCCCCTTTATAGGTAACTCCACATATCTACTGTATTTCAAGAAACACTGATTCTAAAAAACATTAAGCAGGGTTCATTCTACCATCCAAAAAGCTAAAAAAAGAGCATACCAAATTTATCTGTTAGAAACTCGTAATACACATTAATGTGTTCAAGTAATAATTAAAGCCTTTTAACTCCACTTAATAAAGAAATTCATTTTAAAGGTAGGACATTTTTTTTCTGAATACTTTTATCTTTCTCAACCTTTTTAAACATTTCCATAAAGAGCTTAACCATACCTATAGTTTGTAAGGCACTAACCCAGGTAGCTTTAAGCACAGCACTGTGTCTGTCTGATCCACAGTTTGCAGGGAAGTGTCAGGAATACATGGTTATATTACCCAACAATTTATCTGTCAGGAACCACTGATAGATATTGGCCCCTTAAGAAGTCCAAAGTCACTCCAGGAAACTTGTATCCTGTAACCATTCCAAGTAAACCCCATAAACCATGGAATGGTTTGCTAAAAAATAGGACTGATTAAGTTGTTTCTAAAGCCAAGAGGATTAAGTGGCTCAACCCACAAACCAACTTGGATTCTTGAAGGCCCAAGAGACTGAAATAACCAAGCTTTTTCTGAGGAGGGGAAACAAAGTTTTGTCCTTCCTTAAAGAGAGACACAATTAAGCATGTGTACTTTCAGAAGCAATCATGATTCACTCCATATTGATCATTTACCTGTAATTCCTATTAGGATCATGCAAAAAGATGAGAAAAATAGGGAGAGTAGGGTCTTGATTTTGTCTTGCCCAGCACATAGATTTCATCTTTCCTTTATATGAATTTTTTCCCCTCCCTCTTCTTCCCCCCCCCCTTTTTTTAAGGTAAAGAGTTGCTTTGGGATAGAATAAATAATGCAACTATTTAGTGCTTTGTCATTTTAGGAAGAGCTAGAAGAAAACTACTTATTATTAAAAAAAGTCTTTGGGTTATAATTCCATTTAGTAAAATTTGTTTTCAAGCATTTCCGCCTCCTAGTTGTCTTGGCTATATCTGAGTCTCTTCTTTACTTCCTTGTGCTCAGTGTAGTCAGGCTGCAAGCTACCCAAGTCCCATGCTGGTAATCTACATTTTACCTATTTCTTAAAATCTATCAAGACTCACTCATCCATTGCCTCATTCCATCAGAATTATGTTTTTAATTTCATTGAAAATGATCTTTAAGAAATGTCCCTTCTATACCAATTTTCTTAAGTGATAGAGGCCATCTACAGCAAACCCAAGGCCAATATCATATTGAATGGAGTTAAATTGAAATCATTTCCTCTCAGATCAGGAACCAGACAAGGCTGCCCACTGTCCCCACTCCTTTTCAACATTGTAATGGAAGTTTTAGCCACCGCGATTAGGGAAGAAAAGGCGATCAAGGGTATCCATATAGGGTCAGAAGAGATCAAACTTTCAGTCTTCGCAGATGATATGATTGTATACCTGGAAAACACTAGGGATTCTACTACAAAACTCTTAGAAGTGATCATGGAATAAAGAACAGTCTCAGGTTACAAAATCAACACTCATAAGTCGGTAGCCTTTATATATACCAACAACAGTCAAGTTGAAAATTCTCTATTATAAAGGGTCCAATGCCAGTGTTGGGTGGCCACCATCACTGTTTATTCCAGCACAGTGTCATCACATTGTGCCCATAACCGTTGGCAGTCACTGTTCCCTCTTCCCTTCAACCCATGACCCTGCGCCCTCGCCACTCAGAGCACCTCCCTGGAGGAGACCACGGCTGGTAACTCTGCGCCTAGCGTCTGTCAGCTCAGTGCTCTCAGGCGCACCCAGGGGGTGGCACGATCAATTCTTCACTACTTTTGACTGCCAAATAATATTCCATTATGTAAGTGTAACACATTTGTTTATCCAGTCATCAACTGGAAGATACTGGGTTGCTTTCACCTTTTGGCTATTTATGAATCAGGCTGCTATGAACAGTCATTACAAATTTTTGAAGATCTGTTTTCAATTGTGTTGATCTGTAAGTGCAATTGCTAGATCCTGTAGTGATTCTGTGTTTAACTTCTTGAAGAATCATCAAACTGTTTTTCTGGCCACATATATTTTTCTTTCTTTTGTAACCACTAGACAGTGGGGGAATGGCTAGGTTTTGTGTAAGGTTTTAAGACCAGTTTAATGAGAATAGGACCTTATAAAAGGAGAACTTCCAAAACCCCCACCCCCATGAAACATTTAGCAAGTATTCTTATCTGCAGGGTTATTTTAGTTCCAATCTGTCCTTTGCCATGAGTAACGTGTCCCTGCAAGCTTCCTTCAGTCCTCACTGGAGGCCTTAGTTAGAGAGTCCGTGGAGGGTTGGCAACTCCACTCGGACAGTGCTCCTCACACACACACATGCTGGGTCTTTAGCTGTACAATACATACACACACTTCCCCCAACTTTTGTCTTGAGTTGAAAAGGACAAATGCTTTACCCTGCAATTTAGAAGTTTCATATCAGGAGGTTTCAGACCCTAATCTGATGTGCCTTAAAATAGTTATAAATTAGAGAGGTCTCTTCCAAGTTCTCCGTAAATGTTTTAAATTTACCAGTGTGTCCCTGAAAAAAGATCAACAAATCCCTATTAGAATCTGTGCCAAAATATTTCTCAACAACTGCTAGCCCTCTATATTTCAAGTGTTTGGACCATTAAAATTTCAGGAAGTTTGGGGATTTCTTGAGAAATTAACATATTGGACCTTTTAAATACTAACTGAATTACATGTATGCTTTGCTGATTGGGGGCTGTGGTTAACTTTCCCATGGAGCTAAAATATTTTGTATTTGGAATTAAGCCAGGTCTCTCACTTGCATACATTTAACTTAGGCTGCATGCATCCAAGTCCTGGCATTTGAATGGTCTTTTCCCTTCATCTGAGTACTTTCTAACTTGAAGAAAAATGATACTTTCCATATAAAACTTTCCTCCTTCCTCTCCTTCCCCTCTTCACCGTAAGCAGATGTCTTCACCCTGTGTACCTGCAATCCTGTGAGGAAAGCGGGCACCTGGGTGTTTTCCAACGCAGGAGGATTACCTTAAATACTCCCCGGCTGGGGAGCCGTGATTGAGCAGGAGAGCAGCGTAAATTCGTTGGAATCCTGTATTGAATTGGAAGATGAGGCACTGCTACTTGATGGAGTGGGGAATCAAGCTTTCCTCGTGTTGTTGAAGGAGTACACTGTCTTTGAAAAGTGAGGATCTGGCGATTCTAGCCGTGGCCCGGAGAGCAAAGGGGGCGCTTTCAGTCGGGCTCAACTGCAGGGTCAAAGTCACGGCAGTGCAAGCAGGGTGGCAGAGAATCTGTGATGGTCACAGCAAGTCCACCATGTACTTGGGGTATATGGGGCCAGAGCCCCACTCACTGAGCCCTACTCACAGGTGCCACCCCTTATTTCTTAATTTGAATGAAATGTTACAAGTAAAGAAATAATTTTAACATGGACAGTAGAGCAAAAAAATAGAGAAGAATGCAGGTGAAGGATTAATAATTTAATAATGAAACTCTTAAACTTGAAAATATTAATGAACTTTGACAAAAATATGTATAATAGATGTGGCTCCAAATACCCTTCGATACTTAACACCTGGCAGTCCAGAGAAGTAGAAACAGCATATTAAGGAGGAAATCTGAGCAGTACTGGACAGGAAGTTAAGAGGATCAAGTTCCATCCCCCACCACACCCTTGCTCAACACAACTATCCCCCCATGGCTCTGGCTCCTTCTGTCATTTATTTATTTAAATCATATTCACTGAGCCCTTCGATATGTCAGGCACCATTCTAGATGTTAGGGATTTGGAAATGAAAAGGATAAACAAAATTCCTGTTGCATAAAGTTTAAATTTTAAAAAAGAAAATAGGTAATAGATGGGTAGACAAAAATACAATTTCTATCTTGGGGGGTGGTGATAGGCTCAAAATTAGGTAGGCTCAGGGGTGGGGAAGTGCCTGCTGGGTGCAGTGGTGCGTCTTAGGCAGGGCAGTCGGGAAAGACCTCCGTGAGGAGCTCCTCTGGTTTTCTTTGCAACTCGTGGAGTCTGAATCTCTTCGTATTTCAGTGTCATTGGCATTGGTAGGCGGTCACTAAATGGCTGCAGAATTCTGTGCTTTCTCTAAGAGACGCATCTCTCAGCCAAATAATCTTTCATGTGTATAAGTAATGTTCTTTGATGTCCTTTGACGTCAAAATATAATAAAAATGTTCATTGATTCCCAAGGTTAATTCCATTTTACATTTAGAGAATTGAAACTATGAATAAAACACCTTTCTACAGGTTACATAACAGTCAAAGAAGGATTAAAGCTCTTAATTCCTCTGACTGACACTCTCAGTCTTAAAATTTCCCCACACTGTGAGATATAACGAGAAGTTGAACTGAAATGTCAGAGCAGTTCAACGTAGATTAAAGATGTGTAAGCTATGATAGACGAAAATATTTACAAATAAGGAATTGGATAAATATATTCCACTGCACCCATTTATGGCAGGCAAGTGAGCCACATGATGTGCTTTAAGCCAGTAAAATAGCAAATCCCCCTTAAAAAAATCCATAATTTTAATCAAAAGTTTGTTTCAGTCATTGAAATTCTATTGTTGCTGCTTACAAACATTAAAGTCAATCAAAACATCAGTAGCTTTGCAAGATCAATATTTTTAATATGTTTGCATTGCAGTGCTGCAGATTTTTGGCTAATGGATTGTGCCCATATTGATTTCCATGGGAAATGTTAGTCTGATACTGAAATAATTTAAAAAAAAAAAAAAAAAAGGATTATTGGTTTGGAATTTTGAAGGAGACAGAACTATAAAAATTGGTTATTGACTAAATTGCTTGGGGTGAGTGAACCTTAGGCACTTGCAATAACCTTGTAGCACGCAGTCATTACTGAACCGCACTTCAGTCCCTTAAACTGAAGATTAGTCAGTAACCTATTATAACAATGCAAATTGTGGTGAAGTAACATACTAGACATGTAAGAACAGCATTTTATCAAAACAGATAAGCGTAAGCATATGTATGGGCGCGTGGGATCTGCTGAAACCTAGTAACTGACTTTGACTTTGAGATTCATACTGAAGATAGTTTGAGTAACACTTTTAAAGAGATAAACTGCTACAAAATAGCACTAAAAAGAAGCATGCAATTATTCTATAACAATAATGAAAGTGCAAACACTATAGCCTGGGAAATGACAGTTTCTGTTATTTTGATTCAGAGCAAAATTACAATTGTGATTCTCTTCTCAAAGCATAGGAATAGTGTATGCAAGCATTAGATTAGGCACACCCCACACACGCTATGAATCTGGTGCATAACGCATTGCTCTTGTTTTTCAGCATTTGGTTAGGAGAGCCATATTTTCATCTAGGAAGTTTACTCTGTGTTTCATTTGGTTACCATTACAAATTTATGAATTCTTTATCTCTCAGAGGCAATTTAGTGTTTTAGAGAGAGAATGTTTTCAATGTGTCAATATAAGTTCTGCCCAGGATAATAGTACTTAGAAGAAGCAGTTATATATTGTATTATAAATTTCCGTTCACTGAATTTTTTAAATTGCGTGTTATGCACATAACATGTAAGTGTTTAGCTGCTTTGAGAGGAACAGGAGATTAAGATAAAACTAAAAATTAGGAACCACAACTGTTGCATTTTGTTGCCATCTCTGCAAGTCTGGTCAGTATATTTTCACAACAACTTGGGTTCTCTTTATAAATAAATCAGTGATCACGATTCTGCCTGTGGCATGAGATGGTAACACTGGAATCCATTTCAATTGAGTGTTGATCTTTGATCACCTTTTATGTTAAATTTCCTTCATCCTATTCTGGCTTCTTTTATCATCATAACTAGTATTACCCCAGATTCTACTGATAAAATCCTTTTTCTTCCTTTTTTGCTTGAAATTTATAACCTGAATCTGACTTTTCTCAAACATTCTGTGTTTCCCCCCTCAGTAAAGCTGTTAGGACAAGCCGTCTGATGGGTCCAGCCTTCAGAATGATTAACAGGGCAGGAAGCTTCACTGTTACCTAACACTAGGTACGTTGTACCTGAAAATAACCAACTTGTAAAGATATACGTGTGTAAGCTGAATATACATTCATACTGTTTTGGCTGAATCATTTGATGACTTTCAGCTATGGATATTATTATTACAGTTTAAAGTAGACTCATAAAAACGGACAAAACTTTTGAAATGACCTAAAGTAAAGTAAAGTAAAGTATTCATGGTCTTAAAAATGATAGGATTCCAATTCCCTAGCCTACTATTGGTGCATTTACACATACAATGCTCTTTCTATTGTTTATGTCTTTCTAAGAATTCCAACTGGAATTTGTGTTGCTTGTCATTGCCAGAAAATGTTATTTCCTCAAAAGATAAAATTTGTGAAATCCCCAGTTAGAAATCCAATAGTCTAAGTAGTCAAGGAACTGGGCATGGTAAAAATGGGAAATGATCACCTCTTACAAAACCATCAGAGCAAATACGCACTCCCATGGGCTCCCCAGCAGAGCTCTGAGCTGGCCTCGCCTACGTTTTCCATCTAGGTCACGAGTGCCATTTCTACTCAGGGTAGTTATCACGTGTAACTCTCGGGTATCCTAGAAGCAGCCATGTGACTTGGGACTTGGTCACAGTGTCCCTGGGGTCTTTACTGGCAGTCATAGCAAAAACCCAGGCTGATGTCTAACAGTAAGGGTGCTCTCTGAGAACGGGGTGAGGCTCCAGAGGAGGGCAGACTTAAAATTTAATTACAGACCCTAGACATTGACCAAAATCTGTTGCACTCAACTGAAGGCACTGGGTTTGATAGGGAGATAGTTCTCTGTTTATTGAGAATGTCAGAAAATGGGGAGAAGGGAATTCCAAAGAGCTGCTCCCGGCTCAGGGATTTTTAATATTAATGGCTGGTGAATACTAGTGTCAAAAGCTCATCCCACAGTATGAGCAATTGAGGGTTTTGATTTTAATTTTTAGACAAAAACAGACTTTCTGTATTCTAGGTCATGCTGATAAAAATAACTCCTAGAATCAAACTGTTCAAATAGTCTATACCAAGCCTTACCTATAAGCAGCTGGAAAATACCTGGAGATCTTTATTGACCAATAAATTATTGTACATGTGTGCCGCTCAGAGAGCGTGCGGGGCCGCCTGGCGAGCACAGGCTCTGACTCCGGGCTGCCATGGTGTGTGCCTCTCTTCTCTGCAGCTTCCTTCTCTGTAGCCCTATAACCGTAGACAAGCCGCTCTCCTTCCCTGTGCACTGAGGATGACAACAGGGCTCAGCTCACAGCACATCGGGAAGATATTGGACAGTAGTAATTGCTGGTTTCGATGTGCAGTCACTCCAGTATCTGTGTTGTTGGAGCAGAAATGAAAGACCTCAACTTGGAGTAGTTTTCTCTCTAGAATCCTATCAGCCGTACGCTGGGAGAGCGTCTCCTGTCCTTTGCCCCTGTGCCACCCTCTAGCGCCCCTGCCACAGTACATGCTACTGTGCACATCTGCTTGACCCTCCCACCTCCAGGAAACTAAGCTTCAGGAGGCCAAACGCTGTATCTGCCTTTTGTCACCACTACATCAATGCCTAGTGCATACTTTGTATTTGTTTCTAGTCTACAAATATTTATTGGATGAATGTTAAAAAGAAATACTAAGGTATTCATCTGTAGAATTTTGCTTTGATTATGTTACTTTCCTGGTATTAGCAGAGGCTGATGTGGAATAAATGGTTGATTTAAACTTTTTTTCCACTGGCCTCTGCCTAAAATGCACTACCATTGAATACCCACAGGCTCACCCTCACTTCCTTCAGATCTTTATTCAGATGTCACCTTCTCAATTACTCCTATGGTGACCACCACATTTAAAATTGCATCCTGTGCCTTTTCTGTTGTTTTATTTTTCTGTGGTATCTCTGATAGATCAACCCTCTCTATATAATTCTAGTTACTTGTTATGTGTATGATTTGTTGTTGGCCTCCCCTGACCTCACCAGAGTATAATCTTCGCCTTTGCTCACTGATAAAGCTCTAGCATCTGGAACAGTGCCTGGCACCGAGTAGGCAGACACTTTAAAAACATCTGTGGAGGTGGAGAATGGTGACTCACACCTGTAATTCTAGCACTTTGGAAGGCTGAGGCTGGAGGATCACTTGAGGCCAGGAGTTCAAGATCAGCCTGTGCAATGAAGCAAGACCTTGTCTCTATTAAAAAAAAAAAAAAAATTAAAAATCAGCAGGGGGTGGTGGTATGCACCTGCAGTCTCATCTACTCCGGAGGCTGCAGTGAGCTGTGATCACATCACGGTGCTCCAGCCGAGTCAACAGTGAGACCTTGTCCAAAAAAAATCAGTTGAGTTAATTAATAAACTTTGATACCTTGGGACTGTCAATTTAGAAATAGCTGGGAGCAAAATTACTATTCAAGGATAGTCAACAAAGAATTAAATGCAAGAACCGTTGGGCTGTGTCTTGAGATCAACTATATATGGTTTTTTACTTGTTAAAGGTCCATCCTTCACCTTCCCTGAGCCTTTTCACCCAGTCTCCAAATTCTGAAAATCATTCTCACCAAAATATTCTTCCAAGGGTAATTCTGAATAATATATGTATGTCTGGAATAATGTCTTTAAAGTTGTATGAGATACTATGTTAGAGGCATTTTTTTTAAAATAGTTAAACCCTAAAGCAAAACTGCTTCTTTAAATATGTAGTTATTGACTTTCTTAGAGCACAAATGCAGAATCTCTGCAAAGTTTTAATTAAGAATAATTAAAAATATCTATATTAAAATATGTTTTATTCTACCAGCTTAGTAGGGGGGTTTAGTCAATAAAAAGGTTTTTTTAAAAGCATGTTACAGCATAAAATGCTTTGTGACACAAGTACCAGCAGGGAAAACGTGGGGTGCGGGAGTGGTAGGAGACAGTGTGGTTTATAAATGAATTCCCCGTATTAGGTCTGTGAAAATTTTTTTCATTAAGATTAAGCCTTCATTTGAGTGGTTACTTGCTTGAATTCATTACAAGGACATCACACAAGCACAAAGTCGAACCAGAAAATTATATATAAGAAATAAAGGAGTTGTATGAGAGGCAATATATTAAAAAGTACAAAGGCTTAGTGTCATACGTGGGGTGCAATTTCCATTCTATATGATAAATTAGTAATAGTAAGATTATTTACCTACTTCAGTAATGATGTCATAAAATGACTTATGAAAACTGAATTAATAAGAAATGTTTAAACGAAGGATTGGAAGAAGGTGGCAAGTGATTGGCGGTTATTGGGTTGGATCTGGAAAGCTGGGCGCCATAGAGGGAAAGCCAAGGAACTCCCAAGTGTTCACACAAGGGAGAGAAGTAAAAAGAAGCAAAAGCCAAAGGGAAAAGTAAACCATGAGAAGGTCATAGTTAGATGAGATGGGGCGATTGTATAATACAAGATTTAAGAAGAGAACCGGTACGAAGATAAATAAAAACTAAATAAACATGATAGTAGACAGATTTTCATTGTTCTCACCATAACATGAAGATCTAACAAAACTTTATTTTAAATAAGACAGCAACATGAAGATGGGAGAGCCGTGTGCATGAAAGACATTGTAGTATTTTCATTCATATTTTCCCACCTAAAAACATCTCCCCTTTCTGTCAACACTGCATTCCCCTCATGAGTCTCTCTGTAAGAATTATCTAGAATGAGGCCACGTGGATCAATAGCATTCCTATCTATGCTATAATATAATACCTCAGTGAGACAGGGATAAGGGTCACAAGGGAGCTAGCTATTGATATTAGTAATAGAGAAATTGGGAAGAAGATGAGGATCTATCTAATCATTATCTCCAACAAGACATTCAGGGACTAAGAAGGTCTGTTGAACTGAACCTTGAAAGATGGGCAGGATTGGAAGATTCGTGGAAGGGAAGGAGAATATCTCACCTGGGGTATCAGCAGGAGCAAGGGCTCCTATGATAGGTGATGTACACATTGATAATGGCAAAAAAGCAGTTTGATAGATGCATCACGGGAGTGAATGGAGAATGGGGAAACAGGAGTTGTAAGACAAGTGTGAACGAGATGACAGAGATCATAGGCTAAGGGATTTGTATTTTTTTAAAGATTAGACTCCTGAGCAGCTCCCAGTTCAACTTAAAATGACAGTATACTAGATGTGTTTCCTGCATGCAGTATTCTGGGAATTTGCCAGCCAGACCCAGTGCCGTGCCCAGTGCTGTGGAAAGGGACTGCATGTTGTGGGGCAGAGCCTGGAGACAGTGACTTCCCAGGTGTACATGTTGGAATGTGTTTTATTTTGGGGGGCCCAGGAATCACACAGTTTTTGAGGGCAGAAATGAACTGAGCTATCCTCAAGAAAAATTGATCTAGCAGCTATGTGTAAAGTATATTAAAGAGAAAAGGCTGCAGATAGGGAAAATATGTTTTAAAAGTTATTATTAAAGTCCCTGCCAAAAATAATGAGTCCTGACTGTGGCAATGAGAGAGTGTAAAGAAGGCACAGACTCCAGAGACAGACAGGCTTACAATCCGCAGGACAAGGCCAGGAGAGAACCTCAGGGGCAGCGCCTGTGGCTCAAAGGAGTAGGCCCCTGACCCCATGTGCTGGAGGTGGCAGGTTCAAACCCAGCCCCGGCCAAAAACTGGAAAAAAAAAAAAAAAAAAAGAGAGAGAGAGAGAGTCAACTTCAGTTTTTTCTTCAAATAGGGACAGTCTGTTTTACAGCAGAATCTCTGAAAGAATCGTGGGGCAGGCACAGAATAGGGAGGTTTTAGTCAAAGTTCAGGAAAGATCTTGTACAGCTTTGCTGTGGTACTAGAAGCCAGTGCAGTTTTAGGCCAAGAACCGCTTTAAGAAATTGGCTACTGAAGTAGTTGATGGAGAAGAAGACATGAAAATTGAGAGTTAATTCATTTCCTCACATTCAGATTTCACGTTCTTTTTAAGTTGAGGTTCAGATCATCTTGCCTTCGTCTAAGATTACTAAGCCTTTAGAATGTCTTCCTCTGAAAGCAAATGACTGGTTCTTCAGAGCAAAGTTGCCCCAGAGCCGTAGTCTGAAAGAAGTCACAGACCGAGGGGTAGATGGCTAACTGGCAGTAATGGAGCTTGGTGGAGAACGGGTGAGGTGCGTGTGAGACTGAATCTGGGCAGCTGGTTCTCACCGGATGCCACGGTGACCACACTCTGCCTGTGTCAATTTAGTGGTGAGTGCTGCCAGTTGTAGTCCGTGTATTACTACAAAATTTGTCCTGGGCTGTTTGCACTTATTTCGTGATTCACACCCCACTGCAAGTTGCCTTTTCTTAGGCAAGTAAGCCTGACTTAGTCTGTAGTTCATGCGATCGTTAGTTGTGCATCTTCTTTTTCCTCAGAAGCAAGGGCATTGAATGGAGACTGAGGTCTTGAAAGCTCTTTCTCTCAAATATGCATCACTTTTGTGATGATTTTGAAATTCAGAAGGGGAAAAAAACCATTAAGTCAAGAGAAAAGTAAAGGCTGTTACGTCCGCTTCCATGAGACGCTGTTCTTTAGTAGTCAACCCACTTCCAAGTCGTGCACAAAGGACGTCTTCACGTTATCAGAGGCTCAGCTTTCTTTCAAATAGACAGTGTTCCAGTTACCTAACTGCATAACACACCATCCAAAACCTTAGTGGCTGTCACGGTCCCATGGGAGATGATAAGCTGACTGAGCTCGGCTGGGGGCTCTGGCCTGGGATTGCTCCTGTTCCAGGTGGACTGGCACCGTCTAAGACCTCACTGCCCTGGACATCCAGAGGGCTCCGTCACATGCTGGCAGTGGATGCCAGCTGTCACTTTGGAGTTCAGCTGACACCACCTAATGGGACATTACACATGACCGCGTGCTGTTTCTTGGGCTTCCCCAACATGTTTTGAGCTCCAGGAGGGCGCATCTCAGGAGCAAATAACTATTCTAAGAGTACCATACCAAAGCTGCAGAACTTAGGCTCTATCCTCAAAAGTCACATGGCGTCACTTCCCCCACATCCTGTGTTCACAGAGAACATCATCAGGCCATCTCACCGTCAAGAGGTTATACAAAGATGTTAAAACTGTGAGGCACGGCACCGTGAGGAGGGGAGGGACGACTGTCTGGGGGGCTCGCTACTACACATAGTAAACAATAAAGCAGGACCTTCAGGGAGGAGAAATAAGAGGGTGTTCAGTGGGTTAGGGTTTTACTAAACAATGCTCCTCTGTCCCCCCTTCCTTTAGCAACATTAACCAAGTTTCCTCCCACCGTGATCTCAGATTCTAACCCTCTTTTCCCGGCATGCTGGTTTGATTTCCTTAAGGGTCTTCAGATCCTTTCCTCCTAGATGTACCGTCTCCACACGTGCTCGGACTTGGCAACATGCAAGAGTTCTTACATTGTAGCATTTTTTTTTTTCCTTTTTTCTTTGTGTCTGGTACTTCTACAGTTGTAGCATTTTTTTTTCCTTTTTTCTTTGTGTCTGGTACTTCTACAGGACTAAGCCCAGGCTTTTATCTCAAAGCTCATTCAGCAAGCATTGGTGCTGTGCTTGTCACAGGGACGTGGAGAAGCGTAAGTGTGTCCTTACAGCATAAACAAACCAAAATGCAGAGAAAGCCTGCTGAGTGAGCGAGGCTGGTCTAACAAAGTAAAAAAAACTCAGAAATAAAAGACTTAGAAATGTATTTCTCTCTTGTGTAACAGTCCCAGGTGGGCATTCCAGACGGGCAGAGCCTGCCCCACACAGCCAGGTTTGGGGACCAGGTTTCTTCCTACTTCCTCTGACATTACCCAGGCGGTGTCCCCATCTGCATGGTCACCATGGGGCTGTGTGTTCATCATCATTCTGTGTCCCGGGAAGAGGGAACTAAGAACTCGGAGCAGGCACACCCACTGCCTTAAGGGACTCAGGCCAGTCCCAGGCTTGTCCCATTGGCAAGGACTTGGTCACGTGGCCTCACATGCTCCAGGGGGCTCGCCCGCGTGTTCACGTCTGTGTGCTTGGTGACAATTGGTTTAGCAAAAATTTAATGGCGTTTCCACAATAGCATGTAAGTAAGTCATTATAAAGCAATGTGATAAATTTTTCACTAGGAAAACATAAAAGTGGTGTGGACAGTGGGCGAGTCATTTGCTTAGCTACCATGTTTAGGAAGGGTTTTCACCTTCCTAAACACCAAAATTTGAACTAGTTCTAGAAGCAATGAATAGAGAAAAATAGGAAGGCCATTCTTTGAAAAATAAAAGAGTTACATACCCAGGTACAGGATATAAAAGAGTGTTTCAGGTATGAAGAATGTAAAAAATCTGGTATGACCGAGCACAGGACCATGGGATGAGATGTGTAGGAAATGAGCTCCAGGAAGAAGGGGTCCTGCTGAAGAGCAGGTCGCTCACCCTGCAGGGACAGTGGGGAGCTGTCGGAGTTGAGTTGGTGGTAGTGGTGTGAGAAGAAGACAGGCCAGATATGAGGAATTATCAGGGGGGCATGATGAGGATTCAAGTGGGTATCACAGAGGTGGAAGGAATGAATAATCTGGACAACTGAGACTGTCACTTCCCTGGGAAGGCTGAAGAGGGGTGAATCTGAGACTGTCACTTCCCTGGGAACGTGGAAGAGGGGTGGATGCTGCCTGAGTTTGCAAGATGGATGGTTGATGTTGCCATTAACCAATATAAACACAAAAGGAGAAAGAAAGTTTTCCAGGGTGAAATTTAACTTGCTTTTGGACATAAAAATTTTGATGCCACATTTCTATATTTCTAACCCATTTTTGCTGGACTTGAAGGGAAAAGAACAGAAAGTGAATATAAGGGCTGGCTAGACCCCAGATAAATACCTCTGTTAGTTATTAGGTATTAGGTATTGTTAGTTAGACAGGTATTCAGGTATTCAAAGAATGCTGTGTCTTAGCAATATAGGGAACTAATTTGGCCTAGTCTGGTTGATGGCAGTAACATTTTAATGATTCTTTAGCCCTTTTATAATGCCATACAGCACCACAGGACTTGACACAATCTCATTCTCTTACATTCAGCCATTCAGCACTTGCCAGTGCAAAGTTCTGTACTCGGTGCTAAGGACACAAGTCTGAAATAACAAATACAGCTTCTGCTCTCAAAATGATCAGGCCAGAAAAATGGAAGTTGCTGCTCTAGTTCAGTGAGAGTAGCAGGTGAGGGTGGAGGCACAGGAAAAAAATTATTTCAGATTCCAGACAAAGGCAAGAAGCTACATGGTACAGTTAAGAACTGAAAAAAGTCCAGTATTGCTGGAGAGTAGAATCTGGGGACCAGGGGTATGAAAGGGAATGAGGCTGCAGAGATTAGTGAAGCCAGGGCACCGCGAGCTTCTCAGCCTTGTAAAGAGCGTGGAGAGACGGGATCTAGGAAAAGGATGCTGGTGTGATCAGCTCTCCACTTTAGGGAGTGGAGTGCTAGAAGCGAGGCTAGTTGGAACATGATGGTGAGCTGGATGAGGCAGTGGCAGTGGAGAAAATAGTTTGAGGTGAAACTTTTTAGGAGAGTCCCCAGGGCCTGAGTATTGATGGCCTCTGAAGGGTATCAACTTAGTGTTCACAGCAGTGGTTTGGACAATTGTGTGGATGCCCTCTCATAAAAGGGAAATTGAAAACCAAAAGAGAAGTACCTTTGTCAAAAGGTGAGTTCAGTTTTTTTCTTTTTCTTTTTTTTTTTTTTTTTAGATAAATTATTTTTTTTTATTGTTAAATCATAGCAGTGTACATTAGTGCAATCAAGGGGTACAATGTGCTGGTTTCATATACAATCTGAAATATTCTCAACAAACTGTTCAATGTAGCCTTCATGGTAATTTCTTAGTTATTGGATGTAGGCATTTGTATTCTGCATTTAGTAAGTTTCCCGTGTACCCATTCTATTGCACCACAGACGTGGCCCCACCCATTACCCTCCCTCCTCCCTAACCTCCCCCCTCCCTTCCCCTTCCTTGGCCCTTTCCCCATAGTCTTGTTCTATAGTTGGCTTATTGCCTTCATGTGAAAGCTATAACTTAGCTTCATTGTAGGGCTGAATACATTGGATACTTTTTCTTCCATTCCTGAGATACATTGCTGAGAAGAATATGTTCCAGCTCCATCCATGTAAACATGAAAGAGGTAAAGTCTCCATCTTTCTTTAAGGCTGCATAGTATTCCATGGTATACATGTACCA
>CAUYPK010074921.1:0-11457 GCA_963574355.1 Loris lydekkerianus
TGTGTTTGCATAATGTTTCACTTTTCAGTGTTTTCTTTTTTTTTTTTTTTGTAGAGACAGAGTCTCACTTTATGGCCCTTGGAGTGCAGTGGCATCACACAGCTCACAGCAACCTCCAGCTCCTGGGCTTAAGCGATTCTCATGCCTCAGCCTCCCGAGTAGCTGGGACTACAGGCGCCCGCCACAATGCCCGGCTATTTTTTTGTTGCAGTTTTGCCGGGGCTGGGTTTGAACCCGCCACCCTCGGCATATGGGGCTGGTGCCCTACTCACTGAGCCACAGGCGCCGCCCTCAGTGTTTTCTTTTTCTTTTCTTTTCTTTTTTTTTTGAGGCAGAGCCTCAAGCTGTCACCCTGGGTAGAGTGCCGTGGCATCACAGCTCACAGCAACCTCCAACTCCTGGGCTTAAGCGAGTCTCCTGCCTCTGCCTCCCAAGTAGCTGGGACCACAGGCGCCCGCCACAACACCCGTCTATTTTTTGGTTGCAGCCATCATTGTTGTTTGGCGGGCCCTGGGCTGGATTTGAACCCGCCAGCTCAGGTGTATGTGGCTGGCGCCTTAGCCGCTTGAGCCACAGGTGCCGAGCCCTTTTCATTGTTTTCTTATCTGTTCTTTATTGAATGCATCCATATTGGGGGTTGTGGCAGATGATATGATAACCATTTGGCTGATGAGGGAACTGAGGCTTAAGAACTTGACTTACCCAAGATTGTGTCACATTTTTCTGGCAGAAATAGAAATAGCAAGGGCCGCCTTGTTCCAAGCTTCAGACACCTTTTATTAACTAACAAGTCATGGTGAAGAGCAGGAATCTGTTTGCATCCTGGCTTTTCCACATACCAGCTTTGTGCCATGGGCTGTTACTAAACTTCAAGCCTCCATTTTCTCCTGTGTGAATTGGGAAGACTATGGTTCTGATGGTTAAACGAACTTTTGTAGTAGTCCTGAAACCTGGCAAGCACTTAGTAAATAGCAGCTATTGATGCAGTTTGCATTGGGCTTGGTATAATCCTGTTGGCACAAATTGGATGTTAGCTGAGCCCACCTGATCTATCTCTTTTAAGCTAGATCTGGGAGTCCGGCTATCTAGGGCTGTAATCCAGAATCAGTGGTAGGGAGCGTGTTGGTGCATCTCTGAAGAGCATACCAGGAGCTGGCTTGATGCCTGGGTCCCAGGAAGCACCCCAAACAGGGGAGTTGCTGTGGTGTTGGGTGAGGGTCTCTGCAGGAAAGAGGATGAGAGGAGGCCAGCAGATGCAGAGGAGAGTGGCTTTGGGGCCAACCCTTGCATTGGATGTTCAGATGTGTGTGTGTTAACAATGTATTCAGAGAAGAATGGAGCAGGGTGGTATGATGGGCTCCTATTACTGTGGATTCAAGGAGATTTGAAGTCTGACCCTGTGGGAGGCGATTTAGGTCTAACTGGCCACCAGTACAGATGGCATGATCGTGGTTGCCTTAACACGAGAAGCCGCCGTCCTGTAGTCACACTTCATGTACTAATTAATACCAATACAGATTGCTGTGATGAATTTGGTTGTCTTTGCGTTTACTGAGGGAGGTTTCTTCTAGAACTTAAGCTGCTAAATTCTTGCTCCTACTTTCTATCTTTGAAGCATAAACTTTACTCTTTGATCTCTTAGTAGATTTATATTCTTAAACCATATTAAAAGTATGATCTCTTTTCCCTCCTCAAAAATAACTCCTTTAAGAAAAGAAATTTCTCCACTTTGCTGCTTAGGGTGCTAGGTTTCCATATGTTTAGTGTTCTGTAAGGCCTGAGGTGGGTTGCAGAAAATTCTGAGCTCTTTTAAATTTTAATACTGTAGGATGTTGATTTGTGTAGGTTTTTGAAACATGGCATTACACACATACATCCATATACTAGCATTTGATGAAAGGCTAACATTTCAAGGTAAGATGGTATCAACCTGTATGAACAAGTTTGTTTTTTAATGTAACTCAACTCTTGGGTAAGTTGCTTAATCTAAGTACCTGTAAAATGAGAGTAAGAAGAGCAAACTGCACAGAATTGTTACTGAGAAGATAAGCTCATAGTAAGAACTCAAATGTTATTTCCTTTTCTTTTTTTTTAGACATAGAAATGCTCAGTTCACTTTTTTCTGTTGCATGCTACCACTTCCTGAGCACGAACATCTCCCAAGTAATTAGATGTAAATGAAGGTGCTAGTTTAGAGTGGGTGCATTTGCTCACTGGTTGAGCTTATAGTCTAATAATTGGAGAGGTTTCTTCCCACAGCTAGATTGTATAGCTAAGGACTGGTCAGTGTAGAAAAAGATTGTTTATTAATCATTATAGAAAGCTTAGAAAATATGCATAAATTTCATTCACAATCTTTCTGTACAGAAATAGTAAGACAAGGCTGGGCTCAGTCACTCACGCCTGTAATCTTAGCATTTTGCAGGGCTGAGGCAGGAGGATCAGTTGAAGTTAGGAGTTCAGGACTAGCCTGAGCAAGAGTGAGACTCTGTCTATAAAAAATTTAAAAAATAGCTGGTATGGTAGTACATGCCTGTATTCCCTGTTTCTTGGGAAGCTGAGGCAGGAGTATTACTTGAGCCCAGGAGTTTGAGGTTGCTGTGAGCTAGTCTGATGCCACAGCAAGACCCTGAGCAAGACCCTGCTTCAAGCAAACAAAAACCCCAAAGAAACGAAACAAATGAAACATTTTGATGTCTTTGTTCCCTCTCTCTTTTTTAACTTTTAAGTTTTTGTGTGTGTCTACAAAGATGCGTGGAAACACGTATGTATGACTTACAGAACACTAAACATATGGGAACCCAGCACCCCCTTAAGAACAAGCAGATTGTCAGTAGTCTGGGGACCACTTTGGGCCCGACTCTTCACTTACATTTCCAGGATCTAGTTAGTTCTACTTACCTAGTTTCATAGTGCGGTCTTTTTCCTACTTTCTCATAAGCATTTTCCTATAATGTCATCATTTTACATTGCTTTAGAGCAGTGATTCTCAACCTTCCTAATGCCGTGATTCTTTAACACAGTTCCTCATGTGGTGACCCCCAACCATAAAATTATTTTCACTGCCACTTTGTAACTGTAATTTTGCTACTGTTATGAATCGTAATGTAAATATCTGACAATGCAGGATGGTCTTAGGCGACCCCTGTCAAAGGGTCATTCGACCCCCAAAGGGGTCACAACCCACAGGTTGAGAACTGCTGCTTTAGAGCTTAAGGTACTCACAGATCACAGCCGAGCGTTACCCTGATAGTAACAGCCACTGGCAGTGGTAACCTGCTACATGCCAGTTACCACACCTTAAATACTCAGCCCATCCTGCAGCGCCCAGTGGGTTACAGTAGCTCTCCACTTTATAGAGGTGAAAACGAAGCTTTTGGAATGTTGAAGTAAATTGGTATGGTGCTATAATAAGCGAAAGAACAGAGATAGAGACCCAAGTCTGTTTCCAAATCCCTTACCGTTTCTACTGCTGACAGGCTGTCTTTATTGTCGTTTTTGGGAGCACCTGCATGCTTAAGGAATTGACCACTATATGTAGTGGTCCAGTTCTAAGAGCGCATAGTGCACATGACTATGCTCAAGTTTTTAAGAGGCACTGGTGCCAGCAAAATCCAAATGAAGGCAAACTTCTACAAGAAAAGTAGAAAAAAGGATTTTTTAAAAATAATCAGTATTACATGCAGAAGGCCCGCTTGTATTTGGAGACTCTTTAGTGTTAGCTTGTCTGGTCTTCCCCCCTCATCCCCCTCCACCCCACGTGCTGTTACATTCTGAGTGGCCCTCCTGCTGTATTTCCTACAATTGTGCATCTGTAATTATGGTGCAACCTTGGAGGGAGCCACTCTTCCTCTGCTTTACCCATGGAGACGTGGCCCTGTCAGGTCTAGAAGAATAAAGTGGTTGCTATGGTTGCTGTAGCAGCTAAGATGTGGAGCTCAGAGCTGGTTAGAAGGTCATGCTGCTTATCTGCAGAAGGAGAGGGGACTCAATTTGGCACAGATACAGTTGCTCATTTTATTCTGCAAGTAGAGTCACTGTGGCATCCGTGGATACATTGTGTAAATGGCAAGATGTGCATAGAAATAGAATTTGAGTAGAAGACTGTGTTTGTTTAGGTGGAAAAGCATCTCCCTCTAAGTAATGTTTAGTCCTCACATGTTGCAGTGGACCTTATATTGAATTTCGTTAGGTGGAGTGGTTAAACTTACCAAAGTGTTCATTAAAGTAAGCTTTACCTGCAGTTTTGCTATGGTGGCTTTTTGGAGTATGGAGATTGACTGCCTGTGACCAGTGAATAGCAAAACATTAAAGTTTTTTTTTTTTTTTTTTTTTTTCAAAAGGCCAATGCCAGAAGCCACCACCACTTGCTGAGGACAGTGAAGGGAGGCAGGAAGGCAGTGGGTCGCCACTTGCGGCTTGTTTGAATTCTTATGCTGTCGGAGTCTAACCTCAATAATGCTGTCATCAGTTTTAGTTCAGTTAATCATACCTGAGTTGAAATAGGTTTTCTGGGACTTTGATTATGGGAACAACACAACATAAATATAGTTTTATACGGCCTGACTTCATAGGTGAAGTATAAATGATTTATTTTAAAAAATATTTTTTCAAAACATTTTCTTATGATAGGTTACTCCTGAAAAGTAATAAGCCTAATGTGAAGTTCAGGTCAGCTTTTTAATTGTTTTTATTTTTAAATTTTTAAGCCATTTATTTCACTTGTGGGATGGATTGACTTTGGATGCCAGATTTTCCTGTGCTAGTGTGGAATCTTTTTTATTTTTTGAGACGGAATCTCTCTGTCTGTTGCTCAGGCTAGAAAACGGCATCATAGCTCTTAGCAACCTTAAACTTTTGGGCTTAAGCAATCCTTTGCCTCAGTTTCTTGAGTAGCTGGGGTATAGGGACCCGCGACAACGCCTGGCTAGTTTTTCTATTTTTAGTAGACATGGGGTCTCTCTCTTGCTCAGGCTGGTCTCAAACTCCTGAGCTCAGGCAGTCCCACCTCTGCCTCCCAGAGTGCTAAGATTACAGGTGTGAACCACCGCACCTGGACTAGTGTGGAATCTTAGAGGGAATGCTCACAGGTTACTTTTTCTTTCAAACCGAACTGATCTTCTTTTGAGGGGTGCAGCCTGAAGATGTCTCCTATTGGTGCTGTCTGAAGATGTCTGCCTAGAATCTTGGGTCTCACAAAACTTGACCAGATTGTTGGGTGTTTTTCAAATGCCCTGCTAGAGCTGCTCAATCCCTAAGGAGTCAAAGCTGGCACTGACTTTGGCAGTGGCCTTGACTTCTAGAGTAGCAGATACTGACAAAGAGGAGCTTGCCTCCCACACACAGGAATAGGTTGATGTCCAGGCATCAGTGAGCTGGCTTCTTTCACACAGTTCTCCCATGCTTGTCTTATCAGCCTTCTGCCAGTGAGGGCGCCTGTCTGACAACTCCCGCCCTGGTGGGGGAGCAGACAAAATCTCTAGATAGTGCCCAGCTGAGTGTGTTCAAAGTGAGGGCAAGTGAACTAGTGACTGAGCTTCCATTGCTCAGGTTATCCACTTGACAGGCTTTTTCTTTTTTCTGTCCTAATTCTTATTACTGCTGCTGTTACACTGCCACTCTGTCCCCATATTCTGTATAATTGACATCGGCGTGTTTAAGTCCCTCGAGGCGCAGCCCTGTTTCGGCTTCTCTGCTGCCTGTGCATCCTCTTTATGGTCCAGATGGATGCAGGGGAGAGTTCCAAAAGGACGGCACCAGCCCCTTCTCTGAGCCCCAGCTCTGCGCGTATGATCGCAAACTCAATATTCTCATCTTCTCTGTACTATTTCAGACTATAAATGTTCAATTCTAAACTCATGATTTTGTAACCCTTCTCCCACTCTTTCCCCCAACAACAAAACACCATGTTCGATCTTGTGTCTTTTTCAAGTGTAAGGCACCAGCAGCCACTTAACTTTGCAACCTGGGAGTCAACACAGCAATCTCCCCGTCAACTTTTTTATTCAGTTCGGCTTCTTACATCTCTATCCTTAACACGGCTCCAAGGCCCACCATCATCTGGGCCTCCTCACTCAGCAGTCTCACCTAAGCCTCCCCCCAGCTGTCCCTCTTCCCTGCCTAGAGCCCTCCCACAGGCCTCTACCTGTTGAAATGCTCCATCTGGGTACTGCCCAACATTCTTTTGATCTCATGTTAAAGGTCATGTCCTCAGGACAGCTCTCCGCTCACATGAGGTCAGTCCCCATAGTGTAAGCTCCTGGGGCCTGTGTGGCATCCTGAAGACATAAGTCCCACAGGAACAAGGTCTGTGTCCTTACAGTACATGCTCAGTGCTTATATTAAGGCCCACACAGGTAAGCACTTGGCAAGTACTGTGTAATGAAGGAGGGAGGGAGTGGATGAACGTCAGGCCCCGGGCCAAGCAGTCTACACATAGCATCTCACTGAACCCTGGAAACAGTGCTTAGACAGCGAGGCACAGCAGGGCGTCAACCCCAAGCAGGCAGACGCTCAAGCCCAGGCTCTTTTCTGCTCCCATCTCTGGCTTCCTTCAGCTAGAGACAGTGGCTGCTTTAGATTTTATTACCAATAAAGGGAGAAAGGAGCAGGACTTCTTCTCAGAAGGGAGATATTAAAGAGACTTGCATTTTACAGATATCAATTTTCTTAGAGTAGTCTTTTTTTAAAGAAAAAAAATTTTCTTAAGTAACAATAAACCTAGGAACTGTAGAGCTAGAAGAGATTCTGCTGGCAAACCTCTAGGTGACATTCCAAGTCCACCTTCTGCTGCTTCCTGAGGTGGCCTGTCTCTCTTCTGACCTCCAGGCTTGTAGTTTTTATTCAAATCATTTCATCTCCTTTCCTCTCTACCATTTGGTTTTTGTCTTTTTAGACCCCAGTTATTTGTCCAAGAAACATTTATTGAGCGAGCACCCGTTATGCTCTAGTCACGAAGCTGACTGTCCAACTTTATTTCTGTTCCTTGTAAACATTTCTTTTACCTTGCCCCTCTGCTCAGCAACCCCCACACTTTTACAGGGACAGTCATTTTGTTGTGCAGTGAGGTCTTGACTATAAAAATGTGCAGGGCCTTATTAAACATTAATTGGGCACTCTCTGTGGGCCAGACACTGTGCTTGGTTGGGAAGGTGGAGCGACACAGTCGGTGCCTTGTGGGCTGTGTACCATCCACCAGACAGAAATGGGCAAGTGCAGTAGTGTGAGGTCAGGAAATGTCTATAGTTCGTAATCCACCAAAGTACATCAGGTTTTCAAGCTTCTGGATGACTGTGAGGCCTAGTTCATTCTTGGTCAAAGGATACATAGGAAAAAGCCAAGAGAAGTAGTGTGAGGGCAGGAGGAAGGAGTGGTCCATCTTCTCTGCCACCTTCCTTATCCCTGGGTTTATCCCCTAAGTGTATCTAGTTCGTTGCCAGTTAAGTTTCTTGCCTCAACATGTGAAAGCTTTGGTACTCAGTGGGAAATTTATAAATGCTACTATCTTCCCACCGAAAGCAGTGGTATGTATTTATCTCAAACTTGGAAGTGAATGGGAAACATATTGACCTTAGGCACAAATCTGTCTTATTTGGATTCGACACAGCAGTTAAGACAGCTGAACTCTGAAATAAACAGTGGTCTCTACAGTGCAAAGTGAAAATTACTAAAATATCATTTTTTAAAAATTTATTGCTTTAAATTTTGTATACAAAAATTTAGACATTATTTCAGAACCATATTTTGCAATTGTAGCGTGAAGATTAATCAATTAAAAGATTAAAAGTCAATCACATTTCTATACCAACAGTGAACAAGTAGAATTTAAAATTAAAACACAATACTGTTTATATAGGTGCCCCCCAAATGAAATACTAAACCTAACAAAATATGTATGAGATGTATATGGGGAAAATTACGAAACTCTTAATGGAAGAAACCGAAGAAGAACTAAATGGGAAGATATTTCATGTTTGTGAACAGGAAGACTCATCAAATCCTTTCCAACTTGATCTATAGTTATTTTGTGGATACTGACAAACTGATTCTAATGTTTAGAGAGAGAGGCAAAAGACCCAAAATAGCCAGTACAGTCTTGAAGAAGAAGAACAAACTTAAGACGGACGCTGAAGACTTCACGAGTTACTGTAACTCCATGGCAATCAAGATAGTGTGGTACTGGTGCAGGAATAGAGTGTCCAGGGATCGACCCATAGACATATTGTCAACTGATCTTTGACAAAAGAGAAAAAGTGAAAGAATGGAGGAAAAAAGAGTCTTTTCAAGAGATGGAGCTGGACCAACTGGATATCCATTTGCAAATCCTCCCCCCCGAAAAACAGAAAGGGATGCAGACCTTACATCTTTACAAAAGTTAACATAAAATGAATCACATCTAAATGTAAAACACGAAACTATAAAACCCCCAGAGGATAACACATAGATGACCATGGGTTTGGCATTGACCTTATGTACAACAAAAGTCATGATCCATGAACAAAGGGTTTTAATGAAAAAAATTCTGGTCTGTCAAGGACAGTGTCATGAGAATGAAAAGGTAAGCCATAGACTGAGAGAAAATACCTACAAAATATTTGCAGAAAGATATATCTAATATACAAAATATACGAGGAATTTTTTTTTTTTTTTTTTTTTTTTTTTTTTTTTTGCCATTTTTGGCTGGGGCTGGGTTTGAACCTGCCATCTCCGGTATATGGGTCTGGCGCCCTATTCCTTTGAGCCATAGGTGTCGTCCTATACAAGGAATTCTTAATAAGAAAACCTGATTAAATATTGGGCCAAGGATGTGAACAGACACCTCACCAAAGAAGATACACAGACAGCAAAAAAGCATATGAAAAGATGGTCCTTATCCTATGCTATTAGGGAAATGCAGATGGAAACAACAGTAAGATTCCAGTGTGTACCTATTAGAATGGCCCAAATCCAGAATACTGATAAAAGCAACATCTAGAGAGGATATGGGATAATTGGAACTCATTCATGTTTGTGAATAGGAAGACTCATATATGAGTGAGAGCCGTGCTCACTCATATATGGGATAATTGGTACTCTTTCAAGCAAAATACAATAGTACAGCCACGTTGGAAGACAGTATGACATTTTTTCACAAACCATACGATCCAGCAATCATGCTCCTTGGTATTTACCCAAAGTGGCTGAAAACTTATATCTACATAAAAACCTTCACACAGATGTTTATAGCAGCTTTGCTAATAATTGCCAAAATTTACAAGTAACTAAGAAGTCCTGCAGTAGGACAAACTGTGGTACATCCAGGTAATGGAATATTATTCAGCACTAAAAAATTAACTATCCAGCCATGAAAAGGCATGGAAGAAACCAACCTGAAATGGTTACATTCTGTGTGATTCCAAGTATGTGACATTCTGGAAAAGGCAAAATACAGAGACAGAAAAAGGATCAGTGGTTGCTGCCAGGAGTTGAGGGGAGAGAGGGAGGAATGGGCAGAGTGCGGAGGAGTTTAGGACAGGGAAATTACCCTGTATGTCACAGAGTGGTGGGTACATGTCATTACACATATGCCCAAACCCATAGAAGGCACACATCTAAGGGTGGAAGCCTTCGTGCAGACTGTGGACGTTAGGTGAATAGTGTCAGTGTGACTTCATTCATTATAAAATCTTCCCAGTATGGTGGAGGTTGTTGGTGGGAGGAGGCAATACACACCAGAACAAAGGAGTAATATGGGAAATCTGTGCTTACTCACTTTTTCTCTGGACCTAAAACTATTCTAAAAAAGAAAAAGTCTATTAAAAGTGTGATCAACATTAGCATACAGCAGTAGCAAACACTTGTGTCAGGCACTGTTCTTAGTGCATTAAGTACATTAGTTACACTTGTAACAAAAACCTTGTGGGTAAGTACTGCTGTCCCCCTTTGCAGGTGGGGACACAGCCAAGGAGAGGGTTAGTAACCTGCTGATGTAGCTGACAGCAGTAGGCTGGGCCCTCTGGGAGTCTGGGGGACAGAGCCGTGCTAGTAACCACTCTGCTGAGCTGCAGTACATGTATGTAACTTGTTAGTAAATGCACGTGTGCTTAGAATATTTTTAGTGGGATTGGGATATGTGATTGTGAAAGTTTAGAGACCATTGTTCAAGAAGCCCAGCTGCCAAATGAGTACTGACCTTTGTTCATTGCCAATAATAAATACCATCATACAGTTGGGGTGGGATTTGCCTATAAAAGGGATTGGAAGAGAGGATAGCCTCTTCCTTTTTTTTTTTTTTTTTTTTTTTTTTGAGAAAGAGTCTCACTGTGGTGTCACAGCTCACAGCAACCTCAAACTCTTGGGCTTAAGCAATTCTCTTGCCTCAGCCTCCCAAGTAGCTGGGATGATAGGTGCCTGTCACAATGTCTGGCTATTTTTTTTTTTTTTCCCCCACACTTGTCATGGTCATTCAGCTGGCCTGGGCCGAGTTTGAACCTGCCAGTCAGCACCACAACCACTGTACTACAGGCGCAGAGCCAGCCTCTTCCTTTTTAGAGGGAGAGCTTTACCCAAACCACAGAAGGTAAATAAAGACGAGGTATGGAGCAAAATGGAGGAAAAATTAGGTTAGATGATACGTGTAAGATAGCATGACAGTAAACCTTGGGTGAGTCTGATTGTGGAGAAATGGGAGAAAGGGTCCAAACTGCCCTGGAAGGGGAATGGAGGAAGGATGGCAGGGGCACCTTTAGCACCAGTTTATACTTGGCTTTAGACAGGCCAGGAATTAAAGAAAAGGAAGCCTTCCTTTTTTATTATTATTATTATTATATCGTAGCTGTATACATTAATGGGATCATGGGCACCATACACTGGTTTTATAGACCGTTTGACACATTTTCATCACACTGGTCAACATAGCCTTCCTGGCATTTTCTTAGTTATTGTGTTAAGACATTTATATTCTACATTTACTAAGTTTCACATGTACCCTTGTAAGATGCAGTGTAGGTGTAATCCCACCAATCATCCTCCCTATGCCCACTCTCCCCACTGCCTACCCTCTCTCTCCCCTTTCCCCCTATTCTTAGGTTATAACTGAGTTATACCACAATTTATTAATCCATTTGTGGATCGATGGACACTTGGGCTTTTTCCATGACTTAGCAATTATGAATTGGGCTGCAATAAACATACTGCTACAAATATCTTTGTTATAATGTGATGTTTGGTCTTCCTAGTAGAGGAATTATAGGATTGAATGGCAGATCTATTTTTAGATTTCTAAGTGTTCTCCAAACATCTTTCCAAAAGGAATGTATTAATGTGCATTCCCACCAGCAGTGTAGAAGTGTTCCCTTTTCTCCACATCCATGCCAACATCTCTGGTCTTGGGATTTTGTGATATGGGCTAATCTTACTAGAGTTAGATGATATCTCAAAGTAGTTTTGATTTGCATTTCTCTGATGATTAAAGATGAT